>JAAOAN010000567.1:0-66403 GCA_013396205.1 Fusarium mundagurra | reverse complement strand
GGGGGGGGTTAACGTTGCAATCGTTAGCTATGTATGAGATGAATACGAGGCAAGCAGTTTCTACATATGGAAAATCATGAAATGTGAGAATAACTCGGGATTTTGATTTGCTACCTAATGATGCGTTCGACTTAGAGTAGATTCCAGAGTTGCTTCTTGTTTTCAGTATCCTCCCCAAGTATTAGTACATGCGCCGACAACTTCAGACGACTTCGCCCCGTAAAGAAAGTGATAAGCCCCAGAAGCGCTTAAGCAGCAACGCCGACAGGCTTCTGGCAGAAAGCACCGAGCTCGAGCTACATCACAGTCAGCCAATGTATCATCGTGAAAGTAGAACAGAAGTAACTTACAATCTCAGAGAGACCACAGCAGCGAGCCTTCTGGCCAGACTCGGCGCAAATCTCCTGGAACTCCTTGGCACTGTTGGGAGTCCTGGTAGCTGTTATCACGGTTAGTTAATGGTCTATCCTGAACGGTGAAGGGTGAACTCACGAGAACGGCAGTCGCCGGAAAGGACACCGACGAGGTTGAGACTGCAGCACTGGGGGTTACCGAAGAGACCACCATCGGGGCAAGCATCGTAGCCGTTGGGGGAGGTAGCGGGCGCGGCCAAGGCGGTGCCGGCAAGGAAGAGAGAGGCGATGGTGAAGAACTGCATGGCTGCGGTGTTGAAAGATTGGATTGGAAGTTTGAAGAGTGAGTGTGATGGATTGTTTGGATGCTGAGTGATGATGCTGAGATATCTGGAAAGCTGGCGCAAGATGCAGTCTTTATAGAGAAAGATGCTCCAGAGCTGTAAGACAAGTCATCTCGCCTTGGTATTCTGGATATCCTTTTCCAACCTCGCGTTCCCCAACAGCTCTGAGTTGTACACGATGAGTTCTGTTTCCGGCACTTTCGGCGAGGGAGGTTGAAGCTTGGAATGCTTCTCAGCTCTGCATCGTCCTATCTTGATGCACGAGGATGGACCGTGTCCTTGATAAGGTCAACCAGGTTGTCAAACTCATGGCGCTAACTTGATTTATTTGCAGATCATCATGTCCCAATGTCTAAAGGGTGGCCTACCCCAGAGTATTGAATTTTTAGAGAATAATAAACAAGTTTATTTTAGTAGCCTACAGTATAGGTTATCTGATGGACCTCGCGTAATCTTTCGGCAGTAGAGTAATATTTCCATTAGTTTAATGTAACATTAAAATATCTTATCAACTCAGCTTCAAGTTCCCAATATACAAGTCGATTGCTGCGGTTAGAAGTGAAGACAAAATAACAATATCTTAATAAAGCTTTCCACTGATTGTGGTGCTGTCACTACTGAGACACGGCACGGAAGTGTATCGACTTGATATCGTTGTTGATTGTACTAAGAAAGGAAAATGCAAGGAGTATCCCTTTGATTGGGTTTCGGAACTCGCTATCATTCTGTCACAAATGACTAATCGCTGAAGCTGTGAGGGACTTGTCATGAATCAGCTTTTACTTACTCGATCCAAACTAACGGCATGCTTCATGCAACTGCCGTGACGATGTCTTAGACAAACCAGGAACCAGCCGTCGATCTTATCCTTAAATGCGGAGAATTTCCATAATTGATTGGAGCCACGGAGAATTCCCCACGCCATGTATGATTTTACCGGCAATACGGCTGACAGATTCTCCCTTGTCAATGTCTCAGACGTCAGAGAATAATTGTTGATCTCTACTTGATTCAACATGACAGCTACGCATGGGTAGCAGTTAGCGACCGCAACGAAATACTAGTTGATGATCATTGCTGCATTCAGAACAACATGCCCGCTAGTGTATACAGAGAATTGCCAACAAAGCTGAGCTGTAAGCTGTTGCAACGCATTACATATGCAGGCCAGTAAAAGTTCACATACTTAGCAGTATTGACAAACTTGTTTCGATTCAATCATTCAATTATGAAGTCCACATGCCATTATGTACAAGAAGGGAAATTATTAAATCCTTAGGCCAAGTAGCTAAACTCGGGATTAAGCGCATGCCTACAGATACATGTTCCCAAACCCAATAATACCCAACCAGAGCCACCTGCATCTCAACACTTTAAGCGACATAACTTTGACGATGAAGCTATACTAAGATAACCTAGAGGGGAATGCCCAACAGAATGAAACCAATACCAAAGACTCCAAGAAGACCGAGCTCAACGTAAGAGGCCTTGGCAGCGCCAGCAGTAATAGTGGATGGTTTTCCGGGGGCAGGGCTGGTAGGGCTAGTAGCCGGCTTCTCACCAGAGGGGCCGGGTATGACAGAAGTTGCCAGAGAGGCAGGGGGCTGAGGAGTTTCACCTCCGGCACCGCAAGTAGTGCATGCAACGGGAGGGTTGGGCTGAGCAGGGGGTTGAGACTGCTTTCCTGGTCCACCGCAAGTGGTGCATGCAGGAGAGTTGGGGTGCTCTGGCTTGCCTTCGCCAGGGTTGGTTGGCTTGGGAGGCTGAGGAGGAGCAGCAGATGGAGGCTTGGGACCGCACGTGGTGCATTCTTCTGGCTGAGGACCCGAAGGGACTGGCTTCGCAGCAGGGGCAGATGGAACAGGCTGTGGCTGAACAGGAGGCTGGCCAGAATGCTCACCCTGAGCGTGGCATGTCTCACAGTGCTCAGGCTCCGGCTTGCCAGGGCCCTTAGTAGGCGTAGCCTCAGGGCACGGGACAGTAAGCGTCGCAGTGATAGGCTTCTCACCACAAGAGTTACAAACAGTAACAGTTGAGGTAAAACCCGGCGGAACACCAGTAGTGCGAGGCTGACACCTTTCCTTGTGGCAAGCCTCGGTGATGGTGTACGTGTGCAGACGCAGACCCGTGGAGCAGAACTCGTGATACTCAGTTGTATACACGGTATGAGGACCGCCACCTGTGCCGTTGCCGGACCAAGTGCTGGTCGGTTCGACAATGATGGAGGTGATGGTGGGAAAAGTCTTGGTTGAGGTAACGCAGGAGGTTGTCTCTGCGTTGACTGCAAGACTAGCAGTCAAGAGGAAGGGGATGAGGGACTTGAAGGTTTGCATTTTGAAGCGAGTGACGAAGCGAGTGACAGATGTGTGAACGAGCGAAAGTTGTAAATGGACTTGTATGCCTGCCTTCACAAAAACATCCCTTCGGCCAAGTATTATATATCGCCAACCTTGAGTACCCAAAGTCTTCTAAAATTACTTTCACACTTCCATACCTGTCGATATCGCAACACTTGCAACTTTGAGACTAAACATGCACGACCCAGCTGAAGCAAAAACTCAATGCGTGTTGATCCGTCCAAACGAGGCAATACTGACATCTCTGCCTTGCATAACGGGTTCCCACGGCAGAGCTGTTTCGGGAAGGTGATCGGCGGCTAATATCTCCGACGGGGCCTCGCTTAGCGGAGAGAATGTGAGACAGGCGGGAGATAGTGTCAATAGTTGGAGTGTCAAGAGACAAAGTTTTGCGATGGGAGCTGAAAGGCTTCACTTTTGCGGTAGGAAGTCGGGTCATGAAGGTCGTGTCGGCATTTGTGAACTCAAACATAAGGAATTACCTCAATGCCGTGCGTTGTTGTTGTTGAAGAATCAACATCTGGGCTCACCGGTTTGGACGTGTATATACAGCTCCTCCTCAGCAGTATTCCAGTGGTGATCACTTGAATCTCAACGATATCTTCTCATCAGTTTCTGATTACACTCGTTTTCTTCATATCACTCGCTTATTCTTATCCTTGAAACTCGTTAATCACCATGAAGTCCAAGAGTGTCATGGCCGCTTCAGCAATGATGGAGCTTGCTCTTGCTCAAGCCTCTGCTGATCCTCTCTGCTCGACCGTCATCAATCTTCAGCCCATTGAATATCAGTTCCAGCAGCCTATCCTCATCGACTCCTACTTCCCTGCCAACACTGACATTGTCCTTGATGATGGTCACGTTGTGCATGTCACCAATGCTCCCACGTCTTTGAGCACTGTCTTGACTGATGTCTCGACAAGCTTGACTACGTTGACCAGGTTCGTTCGCCATGTTATCGACAGTTGGATCAAACTCAGCTAATCATATACCAGTACCACCAACGGCAACGGCAACGGCAATGGCTCTCCTCCAGATGGGGGCTACCTCACCTTCACCGTCCCTGCGAACCCTAATGATATTGGCAACCATCCTGTCACCAAGACTTATCCCCCAAGTGAGCCAGGCCAGCCGGGTATTGTTGTCATCCAAGTCCCAACATATCCTCCTGGAGTTGACGGGGTCCCATCTTCTGTCCCCTATGTCACGGTCACTACCACTGGAGACTTTCCTTCTCTCACTGGCCCTGCTACTACTACTATCACCCCTGATAAGCCGGGAGCAACCGGCAGTGTCATCGTTGAGGTCCCCAACACCAAGACTAGTTCTCTTTCAGCATCTTATGTTACTGTCACTACTTCAGGAGACCTGTCTCCAACTGATGACCCCCGCACAAGCACTATTCCTCCCGGTAACCCTACCAATCCTGGCACGGTTGTTATTGTAGTGCCAAGCTCCTCGGTTTCATCATCCTCTTCTGTACCTTTTGTTACTGTTACTACCACTGGTAGCACTCTCAACCCAACAGACAATCCTATCACGTCTACTCTTTCCCCGTCTGGGTCAACTGGCACAGGCACTGTCATCGTGGAGGTTCCTCCTTCCAGTTCTCCTTCTTCTATTCCATTTACCACTATTACCACCACCGTTAGCACTCTCAACCCAACAGATAATCCTATCACTTCCACTATTTCCCCATCTGGCTCAACAGGTACGGGCACTGTCATCGTGGATGTTCCGCCCTCCAGTTCCCCTGCCGGCTCTGACTCAACCTCCACTCCCGCCTCTTTTGTTACTCGCACTGTCACTGGAGACGATGGCAATGGTGAGCCCTCTACGATTACTATCTCTCCTACCGCGAGCACTGGTCCAGCGACCGTTATTGTCGAAGTCCCGCCTACGACCAATAGTCCTTCATCTACATCACCCGGAGACAGCAGCTCTGGAGGCCCTAGTTCCTCTGGACCTAGCAGCTCTGCTACTCAGGGGCCTAGCGATAGCGCCGCTCCTTCTAGTAGCACTGGCGGTTCTGGACCATCATCCTCTGGTCCTGGGACGTCTAGCCCCAGCCAGGCGACTACGGATGATACTGCTTCGAGCACTTCAGCCAGCGTACCTGCAAGCAGCTCAGCGGCTTCATCAGACACGCAGTCTGAGGCGCCCTCCAGTGCTGGTGCAGACACTAGCAGCCCTGCCACCTCTCCTGCTTCTTCTTCTTCTTCTGCCCCTTCAACAAGCGACGCCGAGACCAGCTCCCCTGCCAACCCTGCCACCTCCAGCCCTGTTTCGTCAGCGGCTACCTCTGCCCCTGGTTCCTCCACCGAGTCCGCTCCCAGCTCATCTACCAGCGCGGCGGCCGCCGACTTTGACCCCTGCCCCGACAGTCTCTATGGAAACCCCGAGTGTTGTTCTGTTGATGTTCTTGGGGTTGCAGACGTTGAATGCGACTCACGTGAGTATACCCTTGATCTCATGGGACATATCTTAGCTAACATGATTCATAGCCACCGAGTCTCCTACTGATGCCGCTGACTTCCAAGCTATTTGCGCTGCCAGTGGTAAACGAGCACGATGCTGTGTCCTTCCGGTGGTAAGTCCTACTCTTGGCCTGAAAAAAGTAGATGCTAACTCATTTCGTACTATAGCTTGGTCAAGCTCTTGTTTGTATGACTCCCGTTGGTGTATCGAACTAAGCTCAGCTTGGCACATTTTATTGGGAGATGAGATGATCGGCTGATGGGTTGCGAGTGGCCTTTTGGAAGTCATGCTTGGAATGGATACAGACCTCTCAATAGTGAATTGTGTCTATGCTCCAAGGGTATCTTTTGACATATGTAGTAGTTGTAATACTGAAAGCCGCCCTGGCTCTTTAATTCTAAATGGCTCTGAGCATTATCGATTTCTCATTACACATTGTTCATAGTACCGCTTTCCATCCACGATGATTAGTTTCGCTGGGTTATTTAGTGTCGACGTTGAAATGCAGTGATGTCTGCCAGGAATCTGTATACAGAACTCCACAGGTGGCTTTGAGGCTGTGTGCATCGATTTCGCTGAGGTCAGACGAGCTGTCACAGGTTATGCGCTAAGATGTCTATTTATGTCCGGGGCTGTAAGCGGCGATGTTCCTTCCACGTACTTCGCCTCATGCATGAGCACTAGCCCCACGATTCGCACAATCTGTCTCGTGGTATTTATTAAGCATAGCTATTCTTTAATCTTCCCGTCGGCATCTAGTTGTGCCGTGTTTGAGGGTATATCTACGAGCCTCCATAGCGCTTCTTTTTGGCCCCCAGTGAAATCTCACCGACAATGCCTTGACAGCTCAATCATGATGACTGCATATAAATTAGCCTTATGCGCTAAGTCATAAATACAAGAACAGCCCATTTCCAGCTTAGGCTACTTGATGAAGCCATTCACCAGTCGCGAAAACTCACGATGCATGCTTCATACTTCTCATACAATCTCAGCAGACCATACCCTTATGTATGGTTCACTCCAGTCGTTCTTGTTGGCGGATTGATCGCGACAGCACTTATCGCATTTCTGAGCGTCGCGACACAAGGCTACGAGACTATTTCAAGGGCCACCTCCAACCCCAACACGACCAGCGAAAACCGTAACCCTTTCTCAGACTGGCCTTCTTTCCTTACCGCAAATACAAAGTCCCTCTGCTCCACCACGACTATCCCCATCGGCACTGAGTTCTATACCAACAACACCGCCCTCAAGTACACGGTCACAAAGATCTGGAGAGGCGACAATCCTAAAGAACCAGATGCGCTGCTCGGATCATTGCCCTATCTAAACAACCCCTTTCAGTCCTGTGCAGTAAACGGTATCACGATTGAGTTCGAGGGCATCGATCGCAGTGCTTCTCAGATCGCGCTTCAGCAATGGGGCGCCAAGCTACGAGCTTCGCTATCTTGTCAGGTAGACACGCCTGGTGGCACGACGACCGTGAATATGACAACTACCTACGACGTCAACGGCATTGATAACGATGTAGGCACAGCCTTCCCAGGTCGGAACGAGACAGCCAAGGCGAGCTTGTGGTGGGGAGAGTCACTTCTCGCTTGGTACTCAATCGCCTTGACAAACGACATGCACGTTTCCAACGAGAAGTTCTTCCGGGGCGAGAATGACACAAACGTCCCTCCAATCTACAAGGGCCATATTTCCTTCACGAAAAGAAAGACAGTCGTGTCATCGGTGCAAGATATCAAGGCACTGGACTTTTTCCAAGTTAGCTGTTTCTTCGTCCCCTTCAGTAACAATGGCGTTTCGCCAAATGTTTATTACTGCAGCACTGAGAAGATGAACAACACGCACTTGATCGAGCAGCTCTCTAAAGCGGATGACAGCGATCAGTTGATGCCTCTCCCCGGTATTTGGATCTCGGCGGATAACCTGGCTAAAGCCTTCTATTTCACGATCCTCGCCGATCTTGGACAGACTGGCTCTGGGCCGAATATTCTCGATAACGTTGAGCTTTTGACACGCTCCACAGAAGGGTATGAAGCTATCCGGAATCGAACACCTGTTTGGGGTGACAATCTCAGAGTCAACACCACAGAAGGGTTAGCTCATCGTGCATTCACCTCCAAAGACACGTCCAGAAAGAATTTGGGAATCGAACCTTCTGTCATCTCGACTACATTCCTTTGTCAAATCCCTCGTCTCAAAAGTCGACCAACGCTCATTGTGTCAGTCATAATAAACACAATCGTCATTCTATCAGCTCTCTGGAGATTATACCAATTCATTATTGATGCAATTCTGTCAAAGAAAGATCCCGAAATGATGAACTGCGCTGGATGCACTGCAACGACGTCAAAGGAAGCAGAGCAAGAGGCTATGTATGCTTCTGGTCAATCGCAGAGCTCAGGAACGCCAAGCCGGGACAAATCACGTTACTCTTCTATACGACAAGAGGATAATTAGTCTCTAGGATAGGTAAACAATGGAGCCAAGACTGTCCTTTTGTCTTGGTAAAAAGTTCCAGGTCACATGGCCAGAAGCGGGCCTTTATCCCAAATAGGCATCTCACAAGAGGTCGTAGTGGGGTCCCGTGAGATATTTATATTAAGCTTAAGATGAATCTGGTAGTTCATCGGCACCAAGGCTTGGCAGAGTCTGTCGCTTAGAAAAACACGAGATATTACTGGTGGTCTTTGAAGATTATCTATGCGCAGGCTATCTACGTGCCTGTTCATCTTGATTTCTTGGCCCGATATTTCTGGGGAACCTTTGGGATAGTCGCTAACCGTATGTAGATACGATATACAACGTTCCAGGGGTTCTCTGGCACCTTAATGGCCAGTCATGCTGCATGTTTGATTCTAATCGTCACTGTGAATACTCAGGGTCGTATTGGTATCCATAGTGTTGACTTGGCCCGGAGCAAGGCAAGGACCTTATCGCATATTTTTTCGATTGAATAAGCTGCCAAGCGCAAAAGGACCAGCTTCCAAGAACAAAAGAACTAGCTTCCAATCCGGGGCATGATCGACGATAGTTTCCCAATCCCAATCAACATACCTCAACAATAAGTATAAAGGCTCCCTCCATGTCTTGTGATATTCGCACTGCAGTTTCTCGCTCATCACCTCTTTGAAACCTCCCCAATCCGTCAACATGAAGGCCAGCATCACCTCCCTCCTTCTAGCCACCCTCGCGGGCTCTGCCGTCGCACAGACCCAGAGGATCAACACGGCCAAGTACAATGAGGACTACCTCCGTGCCAAGAGTGCCCCTCATGCCATTGGTATGGGAGAGCTTAAGCAGCGCAAGATGGCTCTTCATGAGAGTGAAGCTGCGGCTGGTGTCTTTGACAAAGATCGCTACAAGGTCCTCAGCTCCGGCACGCCTTGTGCCGATGGTAAGGCGGGAGGCTACTCTTGTAACAAGGTTGACCTCTTGGGCTTCTTGCGCCACCAGGATATGGGCAGCCGAACACGTGTCGGCAATGATGTCTGGGGTATGTTCCATAGCTACTATTATTCTGTAACGCTTCGTTTTGCTAACTGACCCTCCTAGGCTGGACACATGCCTCCAGTGGCCGCGAGTTTGCCCTTCTCGGACAATCAGACGGCACAGCCTTTGCAGAGGTCCACCCCGACGGCAGCCTAACCTACGTCGGCCGCCTCCCAACCCAGACCGTCGCTTCATCATGGCGCGACATCAAGGTCATCGGCAATTACGCCTACATCGGCTCTGAGGCAGCTGGCCACGGTCTCCAGATCTTCGACCTCACCAAGCTTCTCAACACCGATAAGAAGAACCCCCCCACCTTCAGCATCAGGAGTGACTTGGCCGCGCACTTTAGCGCTTTCGGCAACAGCCACAACATCGTCGCCAACGAGGAAACCGCGCTCATCGCCGCCGTCGGTACAGCGTACGATCTCAAGTGTCGCGCTGGTCTCTGGATGATTGACGTGTCTAACCCTAAGCGCCCTCAGGATGCTGGCTGTGTCGCTTCGGATGGTTACGTTCATGACGCGCAGTGCGTTATCTATCGTGGTCCCCAGAAGGCGTTCCGGGGTCGTGAGATTTGCTTCAACTACAATGAAGATGCACTTACTATTGTTGATATTTCTCGCCGTACTATGCCGCGCCAGCTGTCGCGCACTACATACAACGGCGCAACATACACCCATCAGGGTTGGTTGACGGAGGATCACAAGTATCTTCTCCTCGACGACGAGTTGGATGAGCAAGAAAAGACAGGTCCTGCAGCCGACCAGCACACCACCACATACATTGTCGATATCCAGGATCTTGAGTACCCCGTCTTCCGTGGTGTATACAAGAGCCCTGTTCGCTCTATCGATCATAACCAGTACGTCGTTGGCGGCGTGTCATACCAGGCCAACTATGGATCTGGCCTGCGCATGGTGAACGTGTCTTCCATTGCTCAGGACGACACTGGTGCTCTGTTTGAGGAGATTGGCTTCTTTGATGTCCACCCTGAGGATGATGCTGTTGGTGGTGAGGCGGAGTTTTATGGTGCCTGGTCTGTTTACCCCTACTTCCAGAGTGGTAATATCTTGGTTAGCTCCATTGAGCGGGGCTTATTTTCGCTCCGATATACCGGTTAATGTAATGAGCCATTGTACATAGAATACCATTCATGCAAATACTTTGTATTATTCTGCGAGCCCTCAGTGATGTCTTGGTCTCGTTCTCCTCTCGGCCCTCTTGGAGGTGGAGCTTGAAACACCAGACCCTCTGGAGTGGGGAGTCAGCCTGTCGCGTCGCGTCCTGTTTGTCTACCCTATATCATTTCGCTCTGGAATGTCATATAGCCTCTTTCTGTAGCTGTGAGCCATTCGCCGCTGTTTCCGACAAATCTTTCAAGTTATAAAATATAAGAGAGAGGTAATTTTGAAAATGTTCCCTCGAGTTGGCTAGCTGACGTGCCGCAACAAGACGGATCATCGCCACATTAGTTGCTATTCTCTTGAGCCCCGTAACATTTCTATTGGGTCCATCACCATACTCAATGATATCAACATCACTGACCTCAATACTAGACGAGCTTCTTAGTCTCTTTACCAATTGGCTTATTTCTTTATCCGCTTCGAGTCCCCTGAGCCTATTGAATTTGCTAGCTTGCACTCGGGCTCGTAAGCCAATCGACCAGGGGTAATCTCCCCCAATTCCACCAAAGCCGATCACAAGTCAACAGCGGGTGGGGAAGATTAGCGTTGGGGATAAACTCTGGGGAAGTCTAGACACCGTAGATCATTGCTATTTGGCCTAGGAAACAAGCATGGCCGACGCTGCAATGTACCCGTTTAGGAACGTAGTCGGCGCAATCTACCGAGCCCCCCTGACATCGCCAGATCCTTTCCCTTTACTCCACAGTCGCTATCCAATATGGAGCCCTTGTTTTGAGATCCGAATCTGTCACTTGTCACTCTCGTTCCTTGATAAGATCTTCAAGTCGCATGACGGAGGTTGGCCGGCTCCACCATCATCTTGGAGTCGGTTGCACCTGACGAGTCAATCCCATTAGACGATTGTTCATCCGAGGTAATACAAGCAACTATTCCGAGTTCTGAGTAAAAGCGCCTCTCATTAAATTGTTGAACACTTGGCACTTGGCTGCTGGCACTTATCCAAGGCGCAGATGGCATAGAAGGATCAACACTTACCCCCCAGCTTACGACGAATCTTTTATATCAGCAGACGCGTGGGGATGATTACTTACCCCACTAGTTTATTTCCATGCGGGGTCCCCAGAATCTGATTCCCAACCCCAGAACTTCCCAATGTAGGCAAAACGACAGCTTCAAATTCCCCCAACACTGAATACGGAAATTAAGCGCAATTCTGCGATACCGCAGGGGGTAAACTCTTAACCAACTACGCTACTCATGCTCCCGAGTTCCGGTTAGAGCGAAAAATCTCCCTTGGCGCTACCCCAGCGTATGCGGGGTTTTCGCAATCTCGACCTTTCTAGTCCTACCACGAGCCCTTCTCCGCACAACTCACAGCTCGCGCTAAGACGCGCCAGTGGGAGACTAATACCAGGGATGGGATAAACTTTCAAGCGCAGGAGGTGCTGTAATTGGCTCGTGGCCATTGGTACCAGAACGCATAGTTAGTCTATATTAAAGCGCTGTTCTCCTTCCCCATAGTTAAAATTTCGAACCCTAGATCTTTTCATCTCCCTCCACAGACAACACAATCTCTCCTCTCTTGTGCTGGCTATCATGGGTCTCTCGATCAACAACATCTTCGCCGTCAATGAGGACAGGCCGACGCCCAAGGCTGTCTACAACTGGCGCGTGTACGTCAGCGCTGCCATCGCGTCTTTCGCATCATGCATGATCGGCTACGACTCCGCCTTCATCGGCACGACGATTGCGCTGCCGAGCTTCACAGAGGAATTCGACTTTGCCTCGTACGAACCCAATGACCTCGCTCTTCTCAAGTCCAACATCGTCTCCGTCTATCAAGCCGGTGCTTTCTTCGGCAGTTTATTCGCATACATCACATCGTATTTCATCGGTCGACGATACTCGCTTATTACGTTCAGCTTTGTTTTCATGCTGGGTGCAGGTCTGATGCTTGGCGCTAATGCTGAGCGTGGCTTGGGTCTTATCATCGGCGGCCGTGTTCTCGCTGGTGTTGGTGTTGGCGCTTGTTCGAATATGGTTCCTATCTACTGCTCTGAGCTGTCTCCTCCTGCTATTCGCGGTCGCCTTGTTGGTATCTATGAGCTTGGCTGGCAGATTGGCGGCCTTGTCGGCTTCTGGATCAACTATGGACTTGCTGAGACCATGGCTCCTAGCCACAAGCAGTGGATCATTCCCTTCGCTGTCCAGCTCATTCCCGCCGGCATGCTCCTCTTCGGTTCCTTCTGGATCAAGGAGTCGCCCCGTTGGCTCTTCTCCAAGGGTCGTCGTGAGGAAGCTATGAGGAACCTGTGCTGGTTAAGACAGCTCCCCGCCAATGACCTTTATCTCGTTGAAGAGGTCAGCTACATCGACCAGGAACTCGAGCGCTACAACAAGGAGGTCGGTCCTGGTTTCTGGAAGCCCTTCACTGCCCTCAAGAGCCGCAAGGTCCAATGGCGATTCTTCCTCGGTGGCATGATGTTCCTCTGGCAGAACGGTTCCGGCATCAACGCTATCAACTATTACAGCCCTACTGTGTTCAAGAGCATTGGTATTCAGGGAACCAACACCTCCTTCTTGACCACCGGTATCTTCGGTGTCGTCAAAACCTCCATCACTATTATCTTTATCCTGTTCCTGATTGAGACTGTGGGTCGCAGGAAGTTGTTGATTATTGGTTCAGTTGGTGGTTCGCTCTGTATGTGGTTCATCGGTGCCTATATCAAGATTGCCGACCCCGCTGCCAAGGTTGCTGCTGCCGCCGCCGATGGAGCTGAGGCCCCTAAGATGTCAAGCGGTGGTATCGCTGCCGTCTTCTTCTTCTACCTCTGGACTGCCTTCTACTCCCCCACATGGAACCCCATCCCTTGGGTCCTCAACTCTGAAATGTTCAACGAGAACTCCAGGTACGTTACTTCCATCATCTGTCTATCCAGACACCTTACTAACATGCTTTAGATCACTCGGCCAAGCTTCCGCTGCCGCCAACAACTGGTTCTGGAACTTCATCGTCTCTCGCTTTACTCCCCAGATGTTCCTCAAGATGGGTTACGGCGTCTACTTCTTCTTCGCGTCACTCATGGTCCTGTCTTCCATCTTCGTCTTCTTCTTCATCCCTGAGACCAAGGGTCTGCCTCTTGACACCATGGATCGCCTCTTTGAGATCAAGCCTGTGTGGAAGGCCCATGGTCAACTGTCAGAGGAGTTGACACTGCAGGAGGAGGAATTCCGACGCAACGCCGAGGGTGCTGACCTTAGTGCTGAGAAGTCTCGAGCCATTGCTGAGGAGACCGAGCAGGTTTAAAGTGTTTGATACAATAGGGCTTTATTGGTGGAGGTTATAGTTAGACTTGGTTTAACAACTAATGAATGAATTGTCAACTTATGGCACAAAAGCTTTATCTATTGCCAATTCCACGTGCCATATTCCGCTCCCTAGATTCCAACAGTTTCAGTTCGCGATTGCTGGGTTGATCAGGGTTGAACCTAAGAAAACGGTCAATACATGGTTACACATAAGTCGACCAAGAGAAACTTACCTCCGTCGGGATAGACAATCTGTCCATTATAAAACAAGCCACCCTTTCCAGCAAGGAAAAGAATAGTCGCAGCCATATCAGTATCATGGCCAGGTCGCCCAGCTGGGTTAGTCATCTTCTTGTCAATATTGCTCTTGTTACCCTCATCAGACTCTCCAGTAGTCATCTCACTGGGGAATAACCCTGGTGCAATGACGTTGACTCGCACTTTGACATCCTTGGTGAGAGTGGCTATCATGCGGCTTAGGTGGGTAAGAGCAGCCTTGGATGTAGCGTAGGCTGGTTGTCCCATGCTCGAACCTTTCATGGCCCCCGAGATGGAAGAGACATTGACGATTTGGGAGGAGTAACCTGGAGTTGTGTCGCGACCTTTGGCGAGTAGTGGCAGGAAAGCCATGGACATGTAGTAAGGTCCAGTCACGTTTGTCTTCAATGTGTCGGCCCACTGCTGCGGCTCAGTCTTGAGGAAGTGCTCTGAAAGAGCCTTGGCGTCGGACATATCGGGTTCGCCAGCCGAGGCTAAAACAAGGTTAGTATTAGCACGAGCTCCGGTGTGACACGCGGATCGACATACAAAATTTGGTGTTGTCATCCTCTGCAATGCCGGCATTGTTGACCAGCAGATGAATGCCATTTGGCTCCTTCTTGCCTACCTCCTCTGCTAGACGGACAGCCTCATCCTTCTCACTGACATCGCCAGGAAGGACATGAATGCTTCCAGGACCGGTACCGTAAGTCTTCTGGGTTTGCTCAAGAACCTCTTTACGGCGGCCTGTGATGTAGACCTTGGCGCCATTGGACTGCAGAGCTTGGGTGATCATCAGTCCAATGCCGGTTGCGCCGCCTGTCACGACTGCCGTGATGTGCGATACATCGAATAAGGAAGCAGCCTTGAGAACTTCGTTCTTCGCGTGATCTTGAAGTAAGTTAGAACATATCTTTGGTCTACATGGCCTATCGTTCAAGGCTTCAACTCACGAGTAGCCATATTTATGCTGAGAGATCAAGGTAATGTCTTGGTCAAAATAGAAGATAAATAAAGTTGAGAGTATGATTGTTTCAACGCTGAAAGTTTTTAGAGATAGAAATAGGACAGATTCGATTCTAAAAGAAACATATCAAGCACGTAATATTTTGCAAATGCCAGCATCAGACCTCGCGGTTGAATGTCTGATGACGTTGAGACACTGTAAATAACGGGTCTAACGGTAAAGTCTACGTCATCGATGTTCGCGACGACCTTTCGCTGGGCTTAACTCAATTATTGAACATCCTCAGCGAAAATTAACTAATAATGATGCAATGCTATAGAACCAGTCTTCTATTGTATCACCAGTGCCTAGCATCGCACCTGCGGTAGCTCGCAACTGCTTGCTGACCGCTCACTATCTATAAATTCAATCTCAAAAATCCAGAATAATTAGAACATTTTGAGAGGATTTGAGATCCTGACTTGCAGTATTGGGAATTGTTTTAAGAGCAGCTGAAAGTAGCCCGTTGTATTGACCTGGTGAAAATTGAGAAATGTCCGAGGTCTACCATTCACGGTCTTGTGTCTGGATACGTAAAACAAATCGAAGTCTCATCTATAAGATCCCCTACGCGTAATTCCATCAGCTCGTGTATTATGTATACTGAGTGGCTTAGATATATCTTTAGGGATATTGAGCTGGCCTACCAAATGAATGTATTGATATTCTAAGATCTATACTAAGGAGATAGTATCCCATTTTGCAGTAGTGAAATGCGGTAGCAATGAACACTCGACCTCTTCATCGCGAAGAATGGTTTCTTCTTCTTCAACTGCTTGGTTGACCTTCTGTTCAGCAGCCTCGGACCCTGGAATGCCGGACTTCTCGTTTCCTTCGCCAGTTTCTTGCTGATGCTCCAATTTCATTTTGACGATCTTCATGGGAAATTGCACTTTCGAATCAACATGGTCCGCTGCATATTCGCCAAGCTTAGAGTCAAAAACGCGCTCCTTTTCCGTAAGGCTCCCATCACTAACGGCGGATTTCTTCCCGATGCCTTGTTTGACAATTGTGTTGCTGATAATAGGGCTGAGCTGGGATGAGTGATGGTCATTTTGTAATTTGTCTCTCCATATTCCGACTCTCATGAATTGTCTAGTGCCACGTCTCAGGAGCTCCTTTAACACAAGCCCATAGCAACACGACTTTTCATAAAGGATCTTCGGTTCGCCAAGGTAGAGATAAAGTGGGACGAGGAAATATCGTACAGAAATGTCAGTGTCAACAGGCTGACTGAAAGAGAACACATATGTGACACACATCTTATCAGACTGCTCGCATACTTGAAGCCGGAAGCAATCTATTCCAACTGAAGAGGATTCAATGTCAGGCTCGTGACGGAAAGTGCAAGGCTGCTCGTATCTGTGTAGAGTACCAGTGAATGTTACTGGCAAAAGCAGGCATCGGATCTTCAAACTCGCTCCTTCGATGGAGGAAAAGGGGTCGTTTGTGTCAGGAATGAAAATAGCTTCACTCAATAGAGCTAATGGCTGGTAATCGTCCGACTCAAATGAATTAGGCTCCGTGTAGGAAATCTTCGGTCCCCATCCACATGTTGATTCCACCGATCCGGAAAACCCCAACCAAGACCATGAGGGGGGGACAATAGCCACTTCTCCTGGCTTCGATAAGGATCTTCGGGCTCTCTTTTTAACCGGCTCCCATAGGAGGCATTGCATCCAAGATTCCAGCCAAATGCCTGCAAAATATGTCTCACCAGTCCTAGCTGCGATTGACTTCGCAAGGCCCGCGATGGCTATAAGCCTATCACTTTCGTATGTCAGGTCGCTCGCGGTATACTGCTTGAGGGTCCAACTCCAAGCTATTTCTCTGTCAACTGTAGTCAGATCTAGGATTGATTTCCGTCCTCCACCATTAGGAATATCGCCAGGAGAGGCTTCACTGCCGATGCATCCGTCACACTCCCAATACAATTGCTCGTTTCCAAGATAGAGTAGCCGTCTTGAAAGACATCGTTCCTGCAGTACCCACCCACGCTGGTTGATAGGTGCTCCACTTACATGGACTAGCAGTTCGCTGCGCTCTGTCTCCTCAGCAAATACCCACTCATCTGACTCGGATACAGACTCATGTACCTTGTCATCAAGACGAAGCTTGGGTCGAGGTATACTGCGAGGCTGACATTCGCGGAATATGGAGAGACCTGGGAAGTCCCAGCAAATCGATAATGTTAGGTATGCATATTGATAGATATCCGTCATCAATGGAGCCTCCTTACGGAATTCAGAGCCGCCGTCATCCTGTATGATGCAGAGAGAATCAATCCAGAGATATCGCATAGGTATAGCGCGGCAAATGGATATGATATCCTGGTAGTTTTGTGGCAGGGCGCTATCCGGCTGAGGATTACCATAATTCTTGACATCGCGGGTACGCAGTTTACGTGTTTTGGGGGACCATCGATGAGAGAGCGCGGCGTACCGAACATACTCTGGCTTATGATAAAGGCGCCAAGTATTGGATTTCGCGTTACCCAGATCTAACAGCCGAGTTGGCATTTTTGCATGTTCTGGTGGAGCGGCTTGCTTTAAACATTGGGGGTGCTTTGACTCGCAAGTTTCGATCCAGTAGTTTGCGACGTCAGCAGCCGACTTAGGCGTATGTTTCTCAGTAAGTGGAAATCTTCTGGCGGCCTCTAATTAAGCATATGTAAGTATATATAACGAGACGGTTTAAAGCTTTGTTAGGTCGCTTACCTAGGTAGTTCTCTTTTGTTGTTTTCCAAAAAGAAAGTCTCATCTCTTTTCTTTCTAGCTGGTTACCCATTAGACATATGTCAATCTGATATCGATTCCAGAGGGTTGTGTAGTCAATTTTAGTGATCTCTGCTCTGAACCCCGTTATTCTTTCTTTATCGAAAGATGCAATCGGAGAAGCTCGGATGTCCCGCCAAAGGATCCAGCAGATAGGGCAGTCATGGTTCAGTGACTCAACAAGAGATTCCCATGCTGTGTGCCAGAGGAAGGTTTGTTCCAGAATCCAAATGTCCCGACGTCTTTGCGATCTCTGCCAATGTCCAAGTTTCAAAGGTATCTTGGATGTACCCGCGGTTGACGCTTTGTTACTCTCTGATGCTGGGATGGTGGGTAAGGTTTTTCGACAAGCTTTACAAAGACTCATCTTCAACCAAGAATAGCTTGAGCATCAATATGCCCAGTGGAAAGGCGTTTGTAGGATTGATGATGAACGAGAGCCCTCGATCGACTGATGTTTGCGTGAAAAAGAGGGGTAGTCAGGGACAGGAACAAGAGACGTAATTAGATGAGTGGACTACGTGGCACAAATATGGAACTTAAAGAAGGCTGCCAATTGACAGGGGAAAGCGCCGTGTTGTAAGCAGTAAATGCCTCAATTTGGATAATAAAATCAGGAACTTTCTTTTTCAAACCCCCGGGATGGCCTCATCTTGGCGAGGGTCATGTGTCCATCTTTTATTGGTCTTGGTCTGGCGACCTTGCCGCATCTACGCAGCTGGAGAGGTGTGATTGAAAGCATTTTATGTGCCAGAGAGAGTTGCATAAAAAGTTCTATTATTCATTCAAATGACTCAAATCAACCAGCAGAGTTAATAACTGTTAGTAATAAACTAGTCTGACCGGGGTCGAACGAGAACCGAGACGTCAGCTCAAAAGGACTTGGGTTTATTACTCCGTAAAATATATCATTCACAACTCGAATTGCTCTGAGATCAGGCTTTTGACTAGAGCTGTGATAAAGTTGAGAGGTCAAAAGAGGCTTCGGGTTAAGTATCGGCGGATGCCATTAACTTCTACTTGACAACATACCTGACCAAATCGCACCACGCATGCAATCATTGCACACTTATATCCTCTTGGACCCATGGAAAACGATGGCTGCTATTGCTTAGACGTATGCCACGTTGAAGGCAGACTACTCAAGGTTGACCCTAAAGTCAACCACGGCCAGAGGGAAATACACGCTGCCTTACCCTTCCATACTGACTTTTAAGCTCATCAAGCTTATCTATCCAGAGATCACACTTCGCGTCATGCGCCTTCTCAAGAGCCTCATCTATATCCGCCCCCTCTTTAGCCAAGACCTCAGCACCACTCCAATGACACATCCGTATAGCAAGCATCAAAGCAGAGTCACCACCAAGGTCGTAAGCATCCAACAGCTCTTTATCAATCCCACTGCACAAAGACTTAAGTTTCTCGGGGTTCATTGCACGAACTGCTTGGTGCAACACTGTATCGCCGTATGCATTCCTGGTTATATCGTCTACCAGAGATGATTCAGCTTGTGCTGGCAAAACTTCCAAGAGTATCTTTTCAATCTTCTTCTGCCGTAGTTTTCGTGCTGTGAAAAGTGCCTTTCTCTGATTGTACAAGTCATCAGGATACGCAGCCAGGACTTTTGCAATCAAGCTTTCGTCTCCAGCTTTGGCAGCTGCGATGATATCTTGGGGTTGATAGTCTACTTGCTGCTCGCTGAGAATCGCTTTTATCCTTGTCAGATTGGCGACTGTTGCAGCTGCGAATGGTGTTTCGCCAGTGTCGCGATGCGGTACGTTCAACTGTGCCCCGTGCTCAAGCAACGCTTTGACCATCTTCTCATCTTCCTCTTTTACTGCCGTATGCAGAGGCGTCTCCCCTGATGACCCTGTTGACGAGATGTCGCTCATCGATTTGATCAATAGCATCGCAGCCTCATCCGATTGCTTCTTAATTGCAGCACACAGTGCATCAGTAAAAGCTGTGAGCCGCCTACTTTGATACTCATCGATATTCTTCTTAACTAGCGGCTCGGCAGCCTTGTCGGCTTCCACTAACTTAGTCAAGCTCGTGATATCAGAGAGCTCAATGGACTGTATGAGAGGTGTCCCATAGCTTGTACTCGGCGTAGCCAGAACCTCAACCAGAGACTCCGGCGCAGTCTCAACAATGTCATCGAGAAGACACTGCAGGTTGTCATATTTTCGATATCTCACAGCCACGGTGATTGGAGTATTATCTCTCGAGGTTGGAGCCGATAGCATAGCGTTGTTGTCTAACGCCCATATCAAAAACGCACTGTCGTCTCGACCAGCTGCTAAGTGACAAACACTGCGGTTAGATCTATCCAGGCTATTGACATCAGCGCCTTTTTCAACAAGCAGATTCAAGATTGAGAGAATCTCAGGGTTAATATTACTGCCTTGTATTGGAGCGACCTCAACGAGACGGTGAAGGGCACTGGATAATATCTCCTTATTGAAGGGCAAACTGCCAACCATAAAGGTAGCGGCGGGCCAATTGAGATGATCGAATGCCGTATGCAACAGGGTCTGCCCGTCCGTGTCAACATAAGAGGCATTGGCTCCTCCATCTATGAGGCGCTTCATCAAGCGTAACTCGTGGTCATTTCTAACCTGTACAGCGAGGTGAAGTATGTTGTCCGGAAGTGAAGTGGCTTGGATGGGCCAGGTATCCAGTATCATATGCGGAACTTCAAGACTCAGCCTGTGGTCCGACAAAGCCTCTCGTAGAAGCTGCTGGTGTGCAAATGTACTGTCCAGTCTTTGCTTCAGTATCTCCATGAACACGCCGCCTTTCTCAAGACAATCAGGCAGAACAGCTAGTATGCTCTTAGCCGTTGAGACCGGAATGAGCTTCTTGAAGATGGTTGTCTCCGTCAACATCATCGATGCTTTAAGGCACTCGCCATCTTCCTCTAACAAGCCTATCTCTTTTCGACCATAAGTTTCGGCATAACGGAGGAGCAATTCAACCCCAACCTTGTAGTTTCTCGAGACTGCCAGAAATAATGGCGATGAAACTGTTGTCTGCGGTTGGGGTTCAGATGATGCTCCCCACTCCTCCCAACGTCGACTTGGGCCTCCTCTAGTTACCGCAGGGAACCTTCTAGGCCTATATGCCTCACCATATTTCCCTGCCATCTCAGGGCCAGGTTCTTGCATTCCTCTTACAGGCTCTTCTGGTCTATATTCCCAAAATGGCAACTTGGAAATATTGGAGGCCAGTAACTCTGTAGCGCAGTCCAGGTGCTGTTGCTTGATAGCAGCATGCAAAGGTGTCCATCCGTTCTGATCACCGACCTCTACACAGTTCATATTTGACAGTAGAAGCTTAACGACATCTAAATGGCCTCTGTCAACAGCGTACAGTAGAGGGGTCCAACCACGACTGTCACGATTGTTTATGGCCCTTGGAGGAAATGCCAGCGTCAGACACTTCATCCACGTCGCACTTCCAGTCTGCGCGGCGAGATGGAGTGGCCCCCTCCCATCTGGCATGGTTGTATGCTGGCTTGCCATCTCCGCGAGTTGAGTCGCAAGGCCATCCCAGTTGTTCTCAATGGCGATGAAGAGGGGTGTTCGTCCATCAGCTTCGCAATGATTCACATTGGCACCAGCTGAGATGAGTTTAGTCACAGCTTCTTCGTTTGCACACTCAATAGCAAGATGCAGAGGGGTTCTGCCTCTTTCATCTGTGGAGTCGGTGAGGTCAAGTCCCAGAAGCAGCTCAATCACCGAGCTTTGGCCGTTCTCGATAGCCATATGTAGCGGCGTCCTGCTCCCCACCTTGGCTTTCGATATCTGCCAAGTTGCTTTGCTAAGATGGCTATCTTCTAAGAGAATCTTGGCCAAACTTGGCAGCCCATGGGCAGCAGCGACGTGGAGTGGTGTGATTCCTGGAGGATACTTGTAGTATCCGTGAAGATAGCGTGCTTTGCGTACCCAGAACTTGAAGAAGTTCGAACTAGGCTCGAAGAACGGAAGTAGAACAGAGGTCCAGATATTCTTAAGCTCGGCTTCTGAGATTTTAGAAGCGTAAGCTGGCCAGTTACTAACGGCATGCTGGAGGAATGGTGTATTTGCAAACACTTCAGGGCTGATGTACAAATCATCATCCTCCAGCGCAGCCTCTACCTCTTCGGCAATGCCACCAGTTGAAACATTCTCAATGGTCAGATACCGAATACAAGCCGTGAGAAGCTCTATGTTGCTCAGGGACCTGTCAAGGTAGAGTTCGTTTTCCCTGTGCCCTTCGATCTTAGGAGATTGAAGGAACTGATACACAGAGTAGTGTGCCAGATCAATCTTGGATGTTGCCTGAGATTCTCGAACAAGGCTTCCGCAGAGCTCGAAGACGTAACTCTTCTCACGCAATGAGTTAGACTGCACATCGTCCAGTGTCTTGGTATCTGATGTTATGGCAATTCCTTCAACCAATTCTGATAAATCGAGGGGTTTGTTAGCAAACATGACAAACTGCATGATACGCTTCGCAAGTTTCTTTTCTTCTTCATCTTCGAGCGTTTGAAAGGCCTGCTCAAAGGTCTTCTCGAGGTTGCGAGGTAGTGCTTGGACGAGCTTTGGACTGAGAGCTGTTCGGACGCGGGAAAGATGATCAATTTGACATATGACCCAGATAAACCTGTAAAGATTAATCGTCAGCAATTCTTTCCGAGATTTGGTGGTTGCTTACATTCCATCAGCGCGAACAATGAGCTCCTTTATGACCGACTCAACTTCAGGTCCACGGAATCGGCGCTTGTTGAGCTTCTTGCGGACCAAGCTCTCAATATCAGATGCAACATCTGTCGACGTGATTGTGACCTTGAAGCTAGATGAGAAAGCATCATCAAGGCCCATTCCAGCTCTACTCGCTATCAAGACCATGAACTCGGTATCTGCATCAGGCAGAGTCTCCAGAAAGTCCAAGATCTCCCAGTAGCCACTCATTTCGTCCAAGCCATCGATGACGAGGAGAACTCTCTCGAAGTAATTAGACAGGTCGGTGAATAGAGTTTGCAGGTCTTGGAGACTTGGGTGAGCCGATCGCTTGCGATGTTTTTCGTAGACCTTATTCACAACTTCTAAAAGGACGCTTGGGTGGGAAGATTGTTTCAGAAGCTGCCCTATGAGTGATCCGATTAGGTTCGTAGGCGAGAGGCTGGATGGGTTGGTGAAGCGGCAGTAGTGGTATACTACAGCATTACTCCCAGGCTCAAGTGTAGACTCTTGAAGCGATTCGATAACCTTTGATCTACAAGCCTGTTAGCTGATATACCTCTTATGTTGTACCAAACTTACACGATAACCGACTTTCCAGAACCCTCTGGGAGAATAATTAGCATTGACAGCAGTAGATTCAGGGCACTTACGCGTTCCGTTCAGGCATAATAATGCTGAGCCTGGACAAGATAGCCAGCTGTTGAATTCTTGCCTCTCCAAAATCCACTGGGCTGAAGATGCATCACGTTGCTTGCATAGATCATCGTGCTCGTCTTCTGTTGGTGTGCCAAGCCACTTGATGATCTTTTCTTGTTGCTGAACTGCGCAGTATTATTTGAGCGCAAGTTTCGCAAGGAGGAAATAAGTACTTACTCTGACCAGCATCCACCAACTTGCCGACTGCCTTCTCAACGCCCTTTTGAGATTCGTCTAATGACTTCAACTGAGTTACCATCTCCTGCATCTGGGTTTGGAGGCTCTCGGATTGAGAACTTGCGTTGTGTCAGTAATCTGACTCTCCATAATGAACCAATAGCTCAGCGTACCTCTGCCCAAGCTGGAAGCACAAAACAAAGAACGTCTTGTACTGCTGAATGCGTCGAAGTAACTTGACAGCCTGCTCCTCCCGCCCACCAGCTTTGATCAACGTTTCGATGCGGTTCGACTTTGATAGCTTGGCTAATAACTCATCGATAAGCTTTATCGTAAGCTTGCTGTCTTCGATAGTGTTGTGAACAGCCTCCAAATCGACATCGAGAGACTTAAAGGACTCTAGGTGCGCCTTTACACCCAGCAGGATGCCCGAGAAGTTGGCTGTCTCCGTAACCAGCGTCTTGGTATCGCTCGTATCCTCGTTCAACTTGGAGTTTAATTTGTAACCGGCTGATATAACAGCACCCGCGAGGCTCACCAGGCCAGCGATACTGGCCGCGAGCGATAGCGGATCCATGATTGCGCTGTGAAAGAAGATTGAAGGATTATGTTGAAGCTTGTGCGGGGAATTCAGCCGCACGATAAATCAGTAAGCAGAGTGTAGAAGCCCACATCACAGAGCTTCTTACTGGTCAGGAAACGAGCCCATCTTATCGCAAAGACTAGCGTCTTCAGTTATTGGCCAAATAATGATGGATTTCCGTATGCAAACGGAAGGTGACCTAGGTACGCACGCGACATTCTTCACTGTAAATTTGGCACCTCAACTGAACAGGACATGGTGAGTCGTCTTAACATAGGGAACAGATATTAGAAAATTAGGTAGAAGCAAAGATCGTCACTATTAAGGCTATGAGAATATAAAGCATCGACTTATCATTCGAGCTTTTATTATAGATTACTTAATCATGATCTATCTCTATGCTTTTCCATGCGGCCAGCTTAGGCAGTAAAGTTGCGATGAGCAAGCTCATAAACAAAACCAGCAGTGACCTTAGCATGTTCAATAACGTGACCAAAGTCGATATGCGCGATAGTATCGTTAGGAGTATGGATATAAGGGTTGTGGTTTCCGAAAGGCGTCTCGAAGAGGAACGACGAGGGGAAGCCGTTGCGGTTAGCCGAGGCGTGGTCAGAGCAAGCATAACCGCAAGTAGACTCCTCGTAAGGAATATCTGCATATTCCTCAATGAGAAGCTTGAGGAAGTCATTTTGGGTAGGGCTGGTGTTGTCAGTGATGAGACCGAAACGCTCGACTCCATCACGGCCCTTGTAGCCAACCATATCCTGGTTCAGCATAGCCTCGACTTGGATGCCGAGACGAGCGTAAGTGTTGAAGATATCTTGAGACCCGAGGAGTCCAGTCTCTTCAGCTGAGTACCAGTGGAACTCGACAGTGTTGAGGTGATCGCCCTTGGCAATTCGGGGATCCTCCAAGAAAGCGGAGAGGATGTTCAAGAGCATGATAGATGCAGAACCATTGTCATCAGCACCAGGTGCACGACCAGCTCCACGATCATTGGAAATAACCGAGTCAAGATGAGATCCCGTGACAACAGTCTTTAGACGAACCTGTCCAGGGATCGAGACAATGATCGAAGGCTGCGACCAAGCCTGGTGCTGGACCAATCGGACCGAGGCATAAGGATGCTTGCTCTTCTTGATAGCTTTCTGGATCTCCTTGTGGAGCCACTCTGCAGCCTCAACTCCAAAGGCAGAGTTGAAGTAGCGGTTGTGGAATGAAGAGAACTTCTTGAGCTGCTTCTCAATGTTCTTGACGTTGACTTTCTTGACGATATTCTTGACGTTGGTTTGGTGAGCAAGCTTGCCGGGGAATTTGCTTGTTGTGCTTGCGAGACGGGCACCTGAGGGAGCGGCGCTGTGGTCTTTCCACTCTGTGATGTCGAAGAAGTGGATGTGGTCCTGCGAATAATTAGCAATCAAGCCTTTCTACCGCAGAGTATGTTACACAGAAGCGTACGTCGATCATCTGAAACTTCTCATCCTCGGTAACCTCGACAGTCTCGCCGGGTGCAGTCTCCAAAGTGTAGAGCTTCTGCGCGCGCTTTCCGGCGCCAATTGGTGCAGTGGCTGTAGCCGAGGCAGCCAGCGCCGCCATGAGAGGGACCGTGTAACGCATGATGCCAAGTTGGGTAGAGGAAGGTCGGAAAGTGAAGAAGTGAGCCCAACAGCGACAAGTGTTTATTGACAGAAGAAGCCTTGCAAGTGGGTTGACAGATGATCAATGCGGACAGACCATCACCTTTATATACCTGCAGATCCCATGCAAACTCCGGTTGCCCCGGATCTCAATACCACCAAGCCTCGTGATATCTCCACCCCCTGCAAAAAGCAATTGGCATTAGACGGCCAAAGCGACGTTTTGGTAAACGATTCGTCTGCCAAGTCATTGGGTGACATTGCCTACTCCACGTTGGGAAGCTCAAGAGGGGAAATGCAAAAGAGCCAAGCGGTCGGATCGAAGGACATTGGCTAATTAGTGGAAAATCGCAGCAAGGTCAGAGATAAACATGACGCGGGTCAGCATTTGTTCCTGGGTTGTATGCAAGGAACGCTGGGCGCTTGGCGTTTCCCCGCATCATGAGACTGGATATAATGCTTCAATTGAGGATAAATATCACATCATAAGTTAAAAGACTATCTATGTATTATTCTGTAGAAAGATAGAATTAATCGTGGCTTTTTGTTAGCTTGAAGGGTAAAATTTAAGCTTAATTGAACCATGTCCCCCTCGATATTCACCGCTCCGCATCGTCTTAGCACGCGCTTCAAAAGTTCTTAGTGTGGGGTAATTGGGCTCGGCATTACAGGAACATACCCTTCTAGGCAGGTCGCTTGGTGATTATCCCATCCCACCTTAACCTATAATTGGAAGGTGACAAGGGTGCTTGGATGTTCGGGTAGAAACGAGAAAATGGCGAATATATGCAGCTCTATTTCCCTCTGCCACAAACATATATCTAATAGCTCCAGCAAGACCTCCCTTGAATCCAATATAATTTTAATATTACACCGCAGGCCTTATCTCAGCCTTGTTACCCACTCTGGCCTCAAACTCAGGGTCTTTAGTTTTAGAAGCGACTATACTACTCCAAGTTCTCATCGGTGGACTTGAAGAAATGGACGACGAACTGACGATTCCATCTGTGATTGAAGATCCACTCCAGGGACCACTGCTAACGGTTGATGATGAAGACATCTCATATCTGGGTCTTCTCGCTTTCGCATTCTCTGATGTTCTATTAGATGAATCGATTGGTTTCGGAAGTACGTCAGGCCTTGGGGACCGTGTAGCTGTTATCGGGGCGGCCTCCCTTTCTGCACGGTACAAAGCCTGGCGTTCTTGGCGCTGAGCTCGAGAAGGTTTTCTTTGCGGTTGCTGATTCTTGCCAAACATGTTGGGGAGCAAACCCCCTCGAGCTTCGCCGATAATGATTGCACCGTTCTTCTCAAGAGGCAGTGGGCAATGGCCTTTTGACTGCTTCACGATGCGAACCACATGGTCGGAGCATATGCCCGCGCATGGCGTGAACAGATCTTGCGATCCCTGTAGCGTAAGACCAGACGGCGAGAGTTTCTTTTGGTCTTGTGATGACCCCTGCCGATCAAAAAGCCACTGGAGTGCATCTACTCGAACGCCCAAGTAGCACTCATCTCGTGGCAGGCATTTGTAATTGAAGCACAGGTTGGATGATTCCGGTGTGAGAATATCTCCAAAGTTACCTCCAAATAGCACAATGGCTTGGATGTCTTTTGCGTAGTCGTTCCAGCGCCCGCATGACTTTTTCAAGTCAACTGACTTGGGCAATATCACTTTGACGTTGTTGACAACATCCATGTACTCCCATCCAGTGACATTTTGTCCGAACTTGACACCGAACTTTACTGCTGTGTCACCACTTGCATATGACTGGGCCCAAAGCCCATCGACCGTCGAGTAAAGCAGTTTCACCTCGTATTTAAACCGGCTTTCTTCCTTTTTAGCGCTGGACATGGATGTTCTGATAGAAAAGACCTTCTCAGCGTTGTTGAGCATAGCAGCGCGAGTTGAGGTTCTTTGTCTGCTTGTATCTGCACCCTGGATGATATCCACCGCATTCTTCTCTGTCTGGTTCTGTGGTTGCCCTGGTAGATGCAAACTCTGTCGATGGAGAAGAATGTTGAGAATCAGATCCTCCGCATTAGCTTGAAAAGCGCGCTTGTGAGTCGTGTCGTGCAAAATGACTGGAGTATCCTTAGCATCGTCAAGTAGCGTTTCGTAATCATCTGGTCGCAAGCTTCGAAACCCATCTTTCTTGCCAAAAGTTACTTCAGCAGTAGCTGTTCCCCACTGGCTAAACCCGATGACGAACTTATCAATCTGGGCCCATCTTGGAGGTTTCACAGCCTTGGAGTACTGTACAGACGCATGATTAAAGCTTGACGTTGCCAGAAGCTCAAGGACTTGCGGACACCACCCGAGAAATGAGCGGCGGGTCCAGAAGTCTTTGTTCATCGTTCCTCTAAGTCTCGTAGGACATGCTCTGTCGATATGAGTCCACTCAAGCCTCTCAGGATAGGTGTCTATCAAATGCCATTGTATGGACGATCCAAAGTCCTCGATGGGTACGAGAGCGTGGTGTCTGGCCTTGAAAACAAAACCACCTCTGTAGCTGACGGCCTGAGGAGTGTCCGCAAGAGCCGCCATCACAGGGATCGACATCTCAAGCCCCTGTTCGTTGTGATGGCGCTCAGGAAGGGGAAATCCAGTAACTATAACCGCGGGTCCGACTATTGTGTTCCAGCAACTGCCACTAGGCTGAATAGATGGAATTTCGAGTTGAACATCGATGTCGAATGTGGCGATAGCAGTTGTTTCAGCACTATTCGCCTCAAAGAAGCCCACGTAGGCATGAGAAAGCTGGTCCTGCTTTTCTTGGCAAACTGCTATCAACCAAGAGAGCTGCTGCGCAATAGCAATGATGAAAGCTTCGGCTCCATGGACTGTTACCATGTGAAGCGTTGAGTCTACAGTCACATGTCCCGCCGGGTACCTCTTGCGTCGTCGATCTGTGATAAAATATTAGCCAGAGTAGTGGTTGCTTCTAAACACACGTCACTTACTTTTGCTTGTAGAACCACGCAGTGTTGACTGTAGTTCCTCTAACAGCTGAAATTCGTAACCTGGCCAGGCCCACGCAAAGTATTGACCAACTGAGCATAACTGCGCATTTCCCATTGTACCAGTGACAGCAAGTATCTTGTCAATATTTTGATGCACGCCATCATCATAATTTGCGATTAAGAAACCATGTAGGTCCCAGTCAAGGTTGAAAATCGCGACACTGTTATTGCTTCCCTGTTTTCCCAACTGGCGACGAATCGACAGAGATGTGCGTTGGCGTACCAAATCCATTTTTTGACTGTGAAATCGTTCAAAGAGCTTCCGCGTAGTTTGAAGAAGCTCCTCAAACGCTGGATGTGTTGAAAAGTGCTTCATGACTTCAACTGGATTGATAGATGTCCCATATATCTGCGTGGTATCACGTAGTGACACTTCTATATCGCTCTGCTCCACGGAGCTCTCTGACCTTGTAGGGAGGCTCAGAGAGGGCTCGGGATGGTACTGGTACTTGGGCTGTATATCTGGGTAAGCTTGCCAACCGACCCGGAAATCCAGATCAGGCGTCGGCATATCCCAGCGGTTTATCTTCTCAGCAGCGCCCATTTCTTCTCTGTCTGTTAAATTGATCCGCATGCGATTGCTTTCTTGAACTTGGTCATCCCTCAGGACTCGGTCCTGAAGATTGCGAGCAATTTCAGACCTCAGCCTTCGCACCATTTTTCTCGCCTTTGCTTGCGTTCTTTCTGACGTATCCGACTCAACGGCTTCAGCAAATGTCCTCAAAGCCGAGCGGAGATGAGCAAGGGCATGTTGTCTTGACGACTTATTTGCCGCACCATAGTTGACATGAGAGTGGAGGCCTTTGAGCATGGCTTGCGAGAATCTGTCAACGACATCATCTCTCTGCTCTGGCGTGTAGGTCGTTGATGTTTGCGAGATGAGCGATTCGTCATCCTTATCACAGGGCTCATCCTGTAATGATTGCCCCGTCTTGTTCTGGCCCAGTACAGATGGTGGATCTTCTTCAACTTCTTGAATATCCCCGAGGATCCCCAAGGAAGGATTTGGGTTTCGAACTTGGTTGGGACGAACAGTCTTAGGCCGACTAGACACCGAAGTCAACGTTGTCGTTTGCGTTGCCTCAGTGCTCCTCGTGAAGCCACTAAGGGATGAAGAATAGACGCTTTCTGTCGGCTTATTGCTTCTGGGACTAGAAATGGGTGCAATAGGCTGATCGACTTTCAAAGACGTGCCACGCACCACATCGGCCCATGATATGGAGTGTGGGGGCTGGGGCACAGCCTCGTTGTTTTTCTGAGGCTGCGGGCTCTGCTTTTCGGGTTCGGGGGCTTCCTTAGTCTCGACTAATGCTGCTTTCTCATGCGCGAAAAGTTCTGCGTTACGTCTACCCTTTTCAATTATCTCCTTCTGCTTTGAAGGATCATTGGAAAGAATATCAACCAAATCTGATGGTACTGGAGTGGCCAGCTTGTACCTTCGCGCAAATTCTTTCAACTCTGTCAAATTTACTTCTTTTTTGGAAGTTTTCTGTTCCAGTCTTGCCCGCTCTACCATTTCCCGCTCTTGCCTCCTCAACTCTTCCAATTTTCTGAGAATGTCGTTATTCTCCGGCCTTGGGATATCTAGCGGGTCTTTGCCATAGTCAAGCTTCGTGGACGACATGATCGTATAGTTTTAGGAGAAAGGAGTTAGCAGAAGGTTGGAAACAGGAATTGGGTTCGCGTCGAGGGCGGTGAGGCAGGCTGATATAATATTACCAGTAATCCTTTGTGGAGGCTGTGTAAGATGCATGATGTCTTTCAGTCACAATCATTGGTGTAAGCTGCAGATTGAAATTGTAAAAGAATGAGACCCAATCAATCCATAGCCTGAGTCTTGAGTTAGGTTTATTTATACTAAATATAATTTTATATTAAATAATATTAAAGAGTATAAAAACAATAAATATTTAAATATATTTCTATATTTAATTCTTAAATTATTATAATTAATTAAATCTTCTATAATAATTTTTAAATCCACCTTCAGTTCTGTCTGCCAGAATAAACTCTTAGTCACAAGTCTTAACTGTAAATAACACTTCTGGCTCATAACTTAAACATCAACAGCATTTAAATTTACCCTTTCTATTTAAATAGCTATAAATAATATTTGGATAAAATATAAAGAATTGAAACATAACTACTTCTCGCTAAAGTCAGAAAGAACAGATACCATTAATGCGCAACACGTATTAGTACTAGGCTATCCAATCTTAACTGGCTCATTACCTTTCTTATGTTCAATATACTCATCAATGCAGACACCAACAATCTTGTAATTATCCAGTCGATGTTTTCTGGACAACAGCAAATTTCCAGATCCCCCAGTACGCACATACCCATAATCCTTCATCATGTCCATAGCAGCATGCGTAAAGTCCTCCCGCACAAGCGCCCTGCCACTAGGTAGCGGCACTTCGTGGGCAATTCTCTCCTTCTCCTTCTTCTTCCTGCAACTAGCAGCATACAACCTGTGGGCCTGTGTATTACCCGAGAATGCTACCACGTCGAAGGCTTTGCCAACGTCGCCAACTTGCACAAGGCCCAGGCCATCTTGCAAGATTATCCTGTCATCGTTGTCTCCTGTTGCAGCTGTTTGGCCCAGGGAACTTCCCTGGACCGCAGTTAAGGCTTCAAAGATGAGTGCGAATGGGGCGATGATAGTACAGCCGCAGTTAACACTAACATGGCAAGTAACGCTTGCCGTGCTCCCGTTTGCAAGGCGTGAACCGCACCGTTTCATCGAGACCATCCTTTGGTTCATAGAGAAATTATGCACCCTAAAGCCAAAGGCGTTGGGATGCTCCCAGGCTGTGCCGCTCACCGACCGGTCTTCCCAACCCACGGGCTTTGCACTAGGATCTGTAGTCTCCCACATTGGCTGCAGCTTCTCGAGTAAATTCCTCCGATACTCAACCAGATCATCGCATCCCGGGTCCATGAGGGCTCCTAGGATGGTGGCACATTGTACCAGGGTCCTCCCCGTCTCGTCCTTGACCACGTCTCTGGGCTGGTCATACGTGGGTATGAGCTCCTTACTAATGCAGCCAGTCTTGATCTTCTTACCACAGTTGCAGCCTTTGAAGATGAACTGAAAATCTCCTTTCCCTTGGCTTAGTCGGATCTTCATGAACTTGCGTGGTGTTCCGATGAGACCAGTCATAGCTGGTGTTTTCGCCCGCCCTTCTTTCTTCAGCCTCCCGAGGTTAAGGACTCCGGCGAAGCAATCGGTAGACGCTAGCTGATTATCGCTCTCTACCAGCGGGATCCAGTTCCATCCACTTTCCCTTGCCTTGCTGGCTACCCCAAGCTTGGTCCACGCCAGTCCGGTTTCAGAAGACAGTTTCTTGAAGAAGTTGAATGAGATGGATGTGATGTCCTTTCCTGAGAGCTCCGTTTCCACCTCATCCTTGGTGAAAAGTCCGCTGAAAATGCCCAAAAGACCTCTGAATATGTCCGCTGAGTCTCTGCATTTGCGTGGCTTGAGAGAGATGGCAGAAAATATGTTGCTTATCCCTTTGTAGTTCTCTCGCCACCAGTAAGAACCACCGTTGATGATGTCAGTCCTTGCACTGTTAATCCCCCTCACTTGAGTCTCTAGACTGGCGAGGGACAGTCTATCCTCCACAATGACCCTCAGTATAGCGTTAACGCCTGCTGTGTTATGAAACCTGCCCTTCTTGATCCAATAGTACAATTTGGCCGCCTTGTCAGCACAATCGATTGCCAAGTCCATCCAGGTATGGAGTTGGCCGATGTAGAAGATACTATTGGGGTTTACACCCCACATTGTGATGTTCTTGCCAAGGATCATCTCTTGAAACGTCCAGACACGAGTGAAATAGTCATTGTCGAAGAGTGATGTGACTCGTTCAATGCAGGTTGAGTAACAGTTGATAACTCCCATGTCGATTGCTGCAGACCTCACGCTCGACGCGTCTATGTCGAACTTCCAGTCTGTCTTGGCCCAGCGGTGAAGAAGGTTGATGACCCTCTCAGTGAGACCGACGGCCTCGGTGGCGAGAGCAGTACCCTGCATATGGTACAGGACGTGGTCAAGAAACTTGAGATCATCGACAATCTCCTGCGGAATCCAGGCTTCTTTCATATCCATGAGAAGGTGACACCTCTCAGCGTTTCTATAGTACTCGAACATCTTGGGGATCTCAGCAGACTTCTCAGTTTCATCTGTCTGGTTTATGCACACGCAGTCGGCCCAAAGATACTTGATGTTGGCTGCCACCATCAGCCGCTTGATGTCTTCCAGTTTGTCGCGATTGATCTTGATTTCCCAGGTGACGCCGCCAAGCCCGCAGTTGTACGCTGGTACTTCCTTGCCCCAGGTGTAGGAGAGGATGTCAAAGCTTGTCACATGGTGAGCGACAGGGTCAACGACAGAGAAGTTGCCGTTATCGTTGTAGAGAAGCCTGATTGGGAGTCCGGTTGACATGGTCAAGATTCGATATTTAGCATGGGAATCGAGTTGACAAAGATGGGAATTCTGAGGAACAAGGCTCCGTGCGATTAATGGGGGACTTCGATTTCTCTCTCCATGTTCACGATTTCTCGACAGCGTCTTCTAGCTTTTAACTTCGTTATCCTCTGGCGTTGACTTAGGCCCCTGTCGCTTTTTCTTCAGCCGTTCTAGGGTGAGCGCGAAGGTGATGCATTTAATTGGCTTGTGTATTGTTAATTTCCACTTTGGCATGCCTATCATTTCTTTTCTCGCTTGCCTACCGCTATATATCATCGCTTCAAGAGGCCAAAAACCAATCATTATCGGGACAGAATCAGAGCTGAATGTTTTGAATGTATTTATAGGATTGGGATGGACGAAAGTGTTGAAAGTCAGGGTCATTATTTACCCGATCCCGTGATCTGTAGCCATCTCTTGCCTCTCCAGTTACTCGTGGATCTGCTTCTTCAATCAACATAGAGTTTACATTTTAACCGAAAGGGCTTGAACTTAGCTGTAGGCATGCTTTGATGGTTAGCACAATGCCTCAATGCTGATATTCTACAGAGAGGCTAGGAGTAACTTTTTGTTAGACTTACAAAGGTCAAACCCCTTCTATATCCACGACCCACAAAACGCACTTCCCTCAATCCATCTTGTCAGTAAGTAGGGAGCAATATGCTTAGAGATACTGTCAACTTCATGCTCCATCTTCCAGATAGGTCTCTCAGTATCGGCCAACTGTTGCTCTTCTCTTTGTTTTATTTAACAATTAGTCGTTTCAAGCCATTCTATAGTGGCAGTGGTTTCTTAATCCGTCCCCTAGGTCCCTTCTGCCCCACGGGGCGCAATGACGTAGCATTAAATCCTTCTCATCCTTCGACGAGCTAGCCCAGAACTAAAACAAACTACCATTTCTCAAACTGGGGATAATCGACAAAAGTATGGGGAATAAGCTTATGGGCCATGAGTTTTTCCAGGTTAACTAGCCCTGGGATTGACCGAATTGGAATCCCGAACGAGACCATAGCCTCACAGCCAGATCCACTAAGGCTATGCGACAACACCAGCCAAGAGTCACGATACGTCATTCTATGCCTCTATAATGATGATCATTTAGGCAACATCCTTTAATCCTGCTAGACAACAGAGAGATCGTCAGAAGGTTTCAATTATATGCCGGCAGGTCAAGTCTTGGCAAATTCACAGCAGATATATAAGGGTATTGATGCCAGCTCGATTTCCACCAGTGTCAGCAGCTCACCAGCCTCAGCCTACAATACCGGTATACTTACAACTTTGTCCAGCTATTTCAACATCACGATGTATTCCATTCTTCGCATCGCTAGCTTGATGGCCTTCATTGGCTATGCCCAAGCTGATTTCGCTGTAGGCACTTCTGCATCTCAAAGTATGCACGCATCTCCTCTTCCGCTGCCACTGTCAAGTCTAATCCTCAAGTAGTGGGAATCGGAGAAATTGTTCCTGATACTGGAGGTGACATCTATAACACTGATGATGTTGCTGTGTCGTATCCAGGTGGCTGTCTCGACAATGTCCAACAGTTCGAGGTATTTCAATGCAACAAGATACTTTAACAATCCTAGCACTAATGCGTTGTTAGTGTGTCTCTGAGAGGTGCCTTATTGAAGGCTTCTTTGAGATTCGAGGCAAGAAAACTGAGGATCAATACGGTTTCAACTGGAATGGCGAAGGTTGGGAGTTCTCCCAGAACAGCGAGATCTTGGGCTTCTGCACCAAGAATGATGATGAAGGGTGCACCAAGACGGGAGTAAACTACTCGCTTGGATTCTTCTCGCACATGCTTTGCACCGGCTCTATCAACTCCGGATTTTAGAATTCAATAGCGCATTCAATTCAATTATTTTAGCCCTACTGGGCCCTTTTCATCGCGTCATGTGTCCCAATTCTCGCCAACACCATTGCATATGCGAGTCATGCTGCAGGTTGCGGCGTGGCTGGTGGACCTGACGATAAGGCCAATGCCAGCCCTGGTGTCCAACGCCAGTAGAAGTTTCGTCCTTGCGGAAGAGCCGGCTCATGGTCACGGAGCCAAGAAGGCACTTATCTCACCTGGGCTATAATCTACAAGCACATCACTTCCTATCTATCAAGTGCAATCTCCCTTGCAGATTCTTGAAACAATAGCTCTCCCCGTAAAACGTTTTCCGAGTCCCCTTCCCTGGTTGAGAAACATCGGCTAACCGTCGCTAGACTCGGGAGAGCGGGCGGGTAACCTGGGTGGTCCGGGCGCTACTGTTGGTGCGATTTAGCCATGACGTTTGATTCGCTCAGTAGCTAATCCTTGTTTCAGCTCATTTCTTGCGTGCCCTAGCTACCCTATCTAGGCAGGTCGTATGGAGACTCAGAAGCACGGGAAAGGAGGCAGAATGAGTTGATGATCTGACAGATTTCTGTTAGAATATTTGATTTTTATGAAGAAAGTTAATCGATTTAAATTAGTTGTACAGTGCTTTGAGTCTTGATTGCTTTAACTAGTCCCGGTATGTTTCCGCCTTTGCTCTCCAGTCCATGTGCAGTCACAGTCGGGGAGTGAGAACTGAGAAGCCATGGACACGAAGCAAGCACCTACCAACAAGAAACGCTGAAAAGGGTGATCTGCAGTACTAAGGCTGACGAGTAGGTAGGCATCCTGCGACGCCACTAAGCAAGGATGCAAACATGACAACCAACAGATGTAACCTTGCGATGCATATATTCGTGGCATGAACCAAATAACGGGTATCTTTTACCATTGGTAGTCTCTCTCCCTCTCTCTGTCTCTCTATTCGAATCATACTCGACAACTCTCGCTGTATTAAAGATGTCTTGGAAACGTTCCTCTTTGGCTAAGACCGGGTTCTTCTACGATGAAGACCAGCTAAGTGAAGAAAGAAGAAATGAAGACAAAAAACAGTTTCCGCCACATGTTCGAAGACTTGAGCTAGCGATGCTTGACTTTACGTGCCAGGAGCTCGACCTTCCTGGTAGAAAAGAACTCAATATTCAACGCGAAGCTGAAAGGCTTGCCAATGGGGGGTTCTCAGAAGATCGCTGGGTTGACTTGTTTCGAACACACTTCTTCAATCCACTTCTGCAACATGCCTCAGTCTCGGGGCGTAGTTCTCGAATGTCAGTATAATGCTATATTTGGAGTCCCTACTGACAGGTTTCCTCTCAGGTCATCAAGATGCCACTATTACTACGATTCTATTGTGTTGTAGGTAACTCCAATCGCAATCCGGAAGAGCAGAACTTACTAGGATCATAGCGATACTGACGCTTTATGGGGAGCATTTGACAAGAACGATGAAGACAATGAACTTGTCAAGGCACCCAAGCCCGACCTAGTCTTTTCCCTCCCGATGTATCATCTAGATACTCACATACCTATGATAACCGATCACGAAGCACACCAGTGGCATGAAGCATCAGCACCATCCCTTGTGGAGTCATTTTCATGGTCCTCTTTGAAGAAACTACACAAATCCGGCTTGCGAGCCACTCCCTTCAACGTTTTCAGCACCAAAGAGTCTCAAGAACCTCAAGAACGAGATTTGAGTTGTTTTCCATGGCTTGTCTTTGAATGCAAGAAAGCCAATCGCACCCCTGGTGAGCTCGAACGTTTGCAAGAAGTTGTTTACTGCCAGGCAGCAAATGCCAGTGGATGTGCTGTCAAGTTGAACCAGAGCGCCGCGAATTATGCTATCAAGCTGCCTTATAACGCCGAGATTCCCCCTGTTGCCAGCGTGACCACTGTTGGACCGCAAGTCAAAGTCTGGATAACATTCTTTGCGCCAGACTTTATGGCATATAGTTATGACGTTAACGACAAGCAAATGTATGATAGACAGAAGAAAGGTTATGTAAGTATAAATGCAGGCTTTGCAGCTGAGAGTTACTAATCAACTTAACTAGATGATGCAATGTATCTGGACAGGTGACATGACAGAACCTCAAGACATTATTAAATTCCGGCTGATACTCGAGAACACATATACCTGGGCAAAGCGAGTTTTCAAACCATTGATAGCCACATACATTGATCAGTGGAAGCTTGCTTGTGCGGAAGATATCACTGGTGACGAAATCGCAGGAATGAAGCGCAGGCAAGAGAGACTGGACCTCTCGAGATGTGCGCTCCGACTTACTCAAGCTTCCCTCTATGCTCAGCCAGACCTCAGGTCTTGCGACGACTCATATCTTTCTATTACAAACAGCCTTGTCGACCTCTGCGATCGATTCGTCCAAGATGTGGACCGATTGATCGCAGAGGAACTCAAACGCTCTAAAGGAGACAAGCAAAGAGCGCCGTCCAGCAGCACTACACGCAGAAGGGCACGGACACCTAGCGAACCGTCTCGGAAAGCTAGTCCTGAATCTGAACATATGACTCCGTTAAGCCTTCCGCGACGAAGCCCACGTTTGGGACCACGAAACAAACCACAGCCTTCTCAAGAAATCACTTCCAGAGTAGAGACAGTTTCTTCAAGTCTTCGAGTCACTATGGCAGCTGGGGCACCCAAGAGACGGCAAAGCCAGAGTAAATTTCTCGCTCCGCCAATTGAGATTGAACTCGTACCAGAATCTTCATCTGGGGAATCAGAGGTCTCTGACACAGTAGCTGACGAGGATATTTCAGTTGTGAACCTATCAGAAGAGGATGATTAGAGAGACACTCAGGATTAGCTGCTAGGGGAGGTATATAATTATTGTATTTCGTTGGATGGAAGGGTCTTGATTGCTTGCTTTGTAGTCACAGAGGAGGCTTGTATTATAATGTAACATTAGTTGTATGTTTAAATCTTGAGGAACAAATATTACTATGTTAGTGTTAGTTTCTCATATGTTATAGCTTGCTGTGTTGCGCAATGTCTCTCCTTCACATAAACTGGTGATGTGCGGCAATTCAGCCAAATGGAGTTATATGTTTCGTCGTGTTGCATTCCCATGTTGGTCATTGTGTCAGCAGCAACCCTGTCTGGCTCCATTCGTAGATACAAGTTGATTATTGATTGGCCCCCCTGCAAGGTCAGCACCTGCAAAGCGTGAGATACTACGGCACAGTTTCAGCCGCATGACCAACAGCCAACACATCAGGCCACCTTTAAGCCAAAAGTTCCGAAATTCGCGTCTTTCAGCCCCAGGCAACAGTTGAGTTGCCAATAATAGATATGAAGTGTCCTTTAGTATTCGAACATGAGATTTCCAATCACTTTGCCTTTGCTGCATTTCTTTTCCTTCATTTCAAGCATTGATTTCTCCGTCTCAACGCAATGGCACTTACAATGTCCGCCAGCAACGTAGTCAACACTGGTGTCTTTGGCACTAATGCTGATGATGAGGTCTCGCAAATTTGGAAACAAGTCGAGATTCGCGTTGTGCAGATGGCGGGTGGAGATTCTTCAAAGATCAGACCGAACCTGGACATCAACAGCGTGCTGCAACATTTGGACCAATCACAGGCCAAGGACAAGAAGGCATCTGAGAAGTATGGCACCGTTAAGAATGTTTTCAATCGAACGCTTCAGTGCATCCAGACCGTAGGAGGCATCGTCGCAGATGGGGCATCATACGTGCGTTCCAACTTCCATCTTCCATCTCCCGTTATTATACTAATGATTGGCACAGGTATTCGCTCCAGCTGGTACCTGCTACAATGCTCTCACATTTGTCATTCAGGCCTGGCAAGGCTACGAGGGTATCTTCGAAAGTCTCGCTGGCCTTCTCGAGAAGTGTATTGAGTTTCTGGAACGGCTTACCTACTACACTGATTATGGGATGGATTCGAAGCTCACCAAAATTGCTTGTCAGCATCTCCAGATCTTTGTGGATATCTGTGATCATACTCTCAAGCTGCGATCTAAGCGGAGCAAGTTTGCTGCTTTCATGAAGCAAATGTTCCTCAACGACGATGGTGTACAGGAGCTCTTAGGTGCTATGAAGAACCTCGTGGAGAAGGAGCATGGGCTTGTATCTGCACAAACTTGGAAATCCAGCAACGAAGCAGCCGCTAATTCGAAGGACGGACTGAACTTGACCAGGAACATGCACACCAGCCTCGTTGATGACAGAAAGCAGAAACAGCATGAGAAAGACATAAACAACTGGAAGCTCATCATTGTCAACGCTCTGGACTTGGACCGTACCGTCATTGAATCTGGCCGTGAGCCTTGGGACAGGATGTGGAAACGACACAAGGGCAACATCCTCGAGGGCACCGGCGAGTGGCTCTTCCAAGACACCCGCTTTACTCGTTGGGTTTCGGGCTCCGAAGACTCGAAGCGTATCTTGGCCCTCGAGGGTGAAGAAGGGGCTGGCAAGACACTCCTTGCATCCAACGTCGTTGTTCATCTGCGCAAGATGAAGGGCTCAGGGAAGCGCGTCGTTACTGCTCATAACTTTCTTGATATCGACACCAAATCAACGACAGATGCCAATGACGCTAATGTTATCTCCAGACACGTCATGTGTCAGCTCGCGCTGGCTGAGGAACCTGTCATGAAGAGCATCGCAGGTATTTGTGAGAAGGCTCAATCCTTTAGCAGCACATTGGACATGTGGACGCAGCTGCTCCTCGAGAACCAAGACCTGCCAACCATGGATGTCACATTTTACATCATACTCGATGGTCTCGGCGCCAATGCTGAGGTTGTAATCAGCTTCTTGCAAAGATTCTCTGACAACCCGGTCATTCAGAGAACTCGTATACTATTGACAGGAAACAAGCAGCTCTTTGATGCTATCAATCTCGCTGGTGGTATCAAAATGGACAAGATTGTTCTCGGGGACGCAAACAGCACGGACCTTGTCCTATACATCAACAAGCGCATGGACAGTATGGAAATCTTGAAAAACACGTCCAGGCCGGGTATCTCTGATCTGAGATCAAAGATTCTCTCATCTCTACAGTCTTCTACAAGGGGAGACTACTACAAGGTCGAGAGAGTGCTTGACAGCATCGCCAGGACAGATGATGTTGCTGAAATTGATGCTCTGCTTGAATCTGCTGGCGACGTTCGACCTGACCAGATTGAGTCGGATATCGAGACGCTGAATCAACAGCGGACGCCAAAGGAGATCGCTGAAATTAACGAGATGATTCTCTGGGTCAATGATGCACGAATCTGGTTCACACCAGCTCAGATCGAAGCAGCACTCGCCCTCAAGGCTGGTCCAAACGCAAGCACCTCGCTTATGTCAATCGAGGCCAAGATTGCGTCAAAGTACACCATCTTCACCACCGACTCAGGTCTCGTGCAGTACAAACTTGGTGCGATACCAGATATAATTCCACTCAAGAAAAGAGATGTCGCCGATAGTGCAAGCTCTAGTGGTTTTAAGGAGATCCAGCCAGCCGAGGTTTCTATCATCAAGCACTACCTCTCTACTATCTGTCCAAGCGACCTATACCAGAAGTTTGGATTCGATGATTTCTTTGAGTTAAAGATGGCTCGCAAAGGTAACTACATCTATCGAGATCCCGATAACTCCCAGGCTTCCATGGTCCTACGCTGTATAGCCTGCCTCACCGATCAGCGCACCGAAAAGACAGAGCGTCTTTTGGACTATGCCTGTGATAACCTGCACATTCATCTGAAGGAGACCGACCTATCTCTGACAGACCGTTCTCTCAAGGCTCAAGTTGGTGATGCCCTGCTTAGACTCTTTACCGAGCCGTATGCTCTCGACTCCTTGTTCGGCTTTCACTTGCTTCATGAGGATGCCGATGAACTGCAGTTCTCCAAGGATGATCTTCCTGCTAGTTGGAAAACTTGGATCTTATCGGATCAAGGAGTCAACTCACTTACCAAGTGGCTTAAGGACTCTGCTGTCATCGAGAATATCAAGAGCACGCCATTTGTAGCTTCGTTTAACGCACCTGATGCCAATCGCCACTTGGCTCTTTTTAGTGACTCTGCAAGGGTAGCGGTTGAAGATTTGTTCACAAAGGACACCACTCAGCGGGAAGCTATTCGGGCCTATATACTCCTTGATACAATTCTCAACAAGGTATATAATCTTTTCTGATGATTAATTAATATTGCAAGGAATAACAAATTTTCCAGGACAAACCCCCTACTGAGAAAGGTAAAGAAGCAGATGACGGCGCCCAGTCAACAGAGGCAGTCCCCAGTGATTACAAGGAGAAGAAGACAGAAGATGGCGAAGACGTCGATTCGGTTCATAGCCCGGCTTCAGCAGATATCCAATGGTTAGAAGATTGGGCACAGGAGACGCTGAAAGTCCAGGAGAAAGACTCAACATGGGAGGCTCAAGCATCAGTACTTCTCTCGTACATGGCAGGTGAGAAGATTCCCAAGTCACTTGCAGAAGAGAGAGCACGAAAGGCGTTGGACATGAATCCCGAAAGCTGGGTCGCCTCCTACGCACTGTCTCGGGTCGTCGAATCCAAGGAGGAGTCTCTTAATCACCTTGAGAAGGTACTTGATGAGCTCTCGAAGGATACAGAATGGCAGAATGAGAGAGGTCACAAAGGAATCCTAGCACGAGTCATCTACACTCTTGGAGACAAGTACTGGGAAGATGGGGAACGACAGGAGGAAGCTATCGCAACATACTCGAAGGTCTTTGATCTTGGTAGGTCCATCCATCTTTTTAGTGGCTTCTCGGATGTTCTCCAAAAGTACTCAACGGCCGGCTGCTGGGAACCCATGATCACTTTCTTTGAGCGACTGCTCGACGAGCCTCAGGACGGCCCCAACGCAGCAGGAGAGTTCCTGATGGATAGGCTTATGGAACCCGGAGAGGACTTTCTTTCGTTGCTCGTAAAGCTCTTTGAAACATCGCAAAGATTCGATCTTCTGGAAACACTATTTGTTCGGGCTATTGCAAAGGCCACTTCGAAGGGTAACCAAGGCGATCTCTTCGCAGTCCGATACTACTACGGCAAGACCCTCTTTAGTATCAAGGACCACGAGGAAGCTGGTATTGCAGTGTGGGAGCTCTACAAGAACGAGGCTACGACTGAACTTCACGAGCGGGCTGTTAACCTTATCGATACATACATGGTGCCCGCATGGCTAGAGCTTGCAACCGCCAAGGACGTTGACCCAACAAGGGCTCAAGGCTTCTTTGACAAGATTGAAGCAGCATATGTCGAGTTTGAGGCTCTTGACTTGCATGATATCGAGCCTACAGTTGCATTTGCGCAATACTTCAGATACCGCGGTGATACCGACAAGGCAAAGCAGATACTGCGACCACGTGTAACAGAAGCACTGGAGATGCTCTCTGATGACCGCACTGACAATGATCTCTACTCACTATACAACCTCGGACACATATTGGCAGTAATGCGAGACCTTCCCAACCACATAGCTTGTATGGATCTGATGCGCCTAGCCCTCCGCATCGCCAGGGAAGAGTATAACAAAGCCGTATCCAATTACGAAGCAGAGGATTTACAAATGGAAATTGCAATGGCGAAAGGCGAGACGTATATTCGAAGCTATCTATCCTTGCCTAATGAGCCGGAGACTGCATTCTTCTGGTGTGATGGATGTCGAGCCGAGATCAGCTTTGCGAGCGAGATTTGGACGTGTCTGAGTGAGAGTGGAAGTATACAACTGGATGATAAGTGCTACAAGAGACTCATGGAGGGGAGACTGGGGCCTGTGTGTAGTAAAGATCACGAGCATTATTGGGTGCCAAAACGGAACGTGGAGGATATTGATGCGGTACCGGTTGGATCAGTGAAGCTCGGAGATGAGATTATTTCCTTTGAGGCATGGAAGGACAAGATACGAGAGCAGTATGTTGGTATTGCGATCTAGGAGTTTGGCAGTAATAATCCCGATATCAGAGCCTCGTCTGGCGATTAGCACATGTAGGCCCGAGATGGGGTTATTGGGCTTTGGCTTGCACAAGAAGGGGCGTTGACTGCAGGGTTTACATGAGGTTGCTTTCTAATTTAACTCTATGATAGGCAAGCTGATCTACATTCCAAAAGACAGTATGTACATTAGATAATCTCTGTTGCCAGGGCCTCGGGGTCTCTATCGGGCTCGACCAGACGGGCATGGGAACTTTGAACGTGTCTCGAGCCCATCCAGGCATAACTAAGCAAGTTTGATCTCCTCGGCCTTTCCAGTCTTGATATCGAAGAGAAACCCACGAGCCGTGCTCTTCAGTTCGTCTCTAATAACCTCATTCTTGCGAAGCCACTCGAGGTCACCTCTAACACTATCCGCCATGCTGCACTCAATCATTAGCAACTGAGAACTTATTGCATCCATAGTCTCAACACTTACTCGGTATTGGCGCCCCAGTTAATCTGGTCAATCTCCTCCCAGTGACTCTCACCAACCCGCGCTTTAACAGTGTCGCGCATCCACTCGTTGGTAAACATGGTTGAGCCACAATCGGTATGATGAACAATAACGAGCTCGTCGATCACGAATCGCGTGTCTAGAAGAAGAATGTCCCGGACTGCGAAGCGGATGTTTCCGCCGGCGTTGCGCGAGACCATTACCACTGGGTGCGATTAGTTTCTGTGGCGATTACTGTGTTTGTGCTTGACCTACTTTCACCCTCTGGGACTCCGAGGTTGAAGTCGATGAACTTGTCGACGCTACATCGAGGGTCGACGCAAGCAACTGTAATACCTCGTTAGCAAATATTCCGGAACAATCTAGTGCAAGGTCGCGTACCGACGATAGTAAGACGAGGCTTGGTAACCTTGTTAACGTCGGCGATTGTTGGGAATGGTGCGAAACCCTGAGGACTATTATCTGGTTAGATGGTTCTAGGTAAGAATAGGATATCGCGAAAGACATACTCGTGGGCCGCAATAAGATCAGCAACGGTCTTGGACATCTTGATTGCTTGGAAGAGTGTTGAGGTAATTATTTCAGGTAACTGGCTTATGGTATTAAACGAGATTAAAATGTTAATGATGATAAGAATAAAATTTCGAACGAGGGATCTGATCTCTGTTATATATCATACAAGATCACTTCTCTGTCTTTTGCTGATAATACTCCAAAATGCGCTGGCTCCTTAAGAACAGGCTGCAATAGCTTTTACAAATCGAAGTCGCCCTTGAGTGGCATTAATCTCAGTAATCCGCCCGACAGAAGATGGTTGCAGTCGTTCTCCCCGAGGCTACTCGGATATTGTTTTATTCTTGATTTAATGGTGTTTTCATGATAAATCAAGAGGATGCAGGTTGACTAGTCCCGATTTATGCTAGTGGTTGAGATTCATAAGCATGAAATATGTTCCGAACTGAGTCGGATATTAACTCAGCAAACCAATTGAGGCAGACACCTACTTATATACCATGGTAAGGTTGCAAGCTGAATTGATGATTACTGAACGTAAGCGGTAACTGACGCAGGTGGCTATAGACCTGTGGCTTGATTTGGTGCCACAAACGTGTGTTGCGACACGGCAAAGGTTACAATGCAACCCTACAAGCATCTCTAATGTCGGTAAGTATACATAACTCGCCCGAGCCAGCATGGAGAGATTTTGGCTTTTTCCATGTTCTTTGACCCATCTTGGTAACCAATACCCTAGTAATTTATTAATTATAACCATGGCAATAATCAATTTGTGACAATATCCATTAAGTATTTCTCTATATAATGCCATATACCAAGCCAATTTCAAGAACATCACTACAGCAACATTCAAAACTATTATCCTACATTCTACAATTTTTTACGATCAAAATCATCAATCATGGCATCAGCTTCTAACCCCTTCCCTTCTTTCCCTCTAACAGGGATAGAATTTCCTTCAACCCCACTTGTATTATCTTCATACCAACACGCGAAAAAGTACGCGACCCCAGGCGTCTTAAACCACGTCCTCCGAAGCGCAGCCTTTTGTCTTCTTCTCCAGAAGAAAATACCCGAGTTTGCCAAACTCGGTGACTCTCTTGACATAGAGCTTGTCGTCGTAAGCTGTCTTCTCCACGACCTCGCTTGGTCCAAGACGAAGGAGCTCGTCACGAACACGAGGCGCTTCGAGGTTGATAGTGCGAACCTCTCTCGCGAGTTCATCAACGCAACATCCGAGAAGGACGGTACTTGGGAACAAGGCAGTCGCCGTATGCAGATTGCCTGGGATGCCATCGCCCTTCATACAATGGAGACCATTGCACCTTGGAAAGAGCCTGAAGTCGCGCTTGTTCACTTCGGTGTCCATGGGGATCTTCTTGGACCAAATTTGCACCTCCTCGGTCTGCCGGAGGATCTGCCTGACTTGAATGGCGTTATAACGGAAGAAGAGTTTAAAGAGATTTCCAACGCGTTTCCGCGCATGCATTTTGCAGATGAGTTCAAGGAGATCTTTTGCGGCTTATGTCGGGATAGAGGTCGTTACTCTTTTGATAGTAATGTGGAGAAGTATGGATTGGAGTGGGGATATGATGGGAAGGGCACTGGAGCTGAGGAGTTTAAGAAGTTGGTGGAAGATGCTCAGCGAGCCAAGAGCCTGTACGGCGTTATGAGTGCGATTGACAAGCTTTTAGATGAGGCTTAGCTAAGTAGTATGGCGATTAAGCTACATATAGTTAAATGTTAGCCTTGATGTTAATAGATATGTTTATATTTATTCATTAATACAACTAGACAGTCTTTGCTTCTTCAGCCTCATTCTCATACAATTGAACCTTCTCCCAAAAGTTCCTATACCGCTCCACGGCATTGCATCCATCTTCCTTAGCAACCCCTTCTAGCCATTCCTCATCAGCCTCGGAGAATAAATAGCAGTCTGCCTTGGCTCCAGCCTTCAACAGTATGTCGACGATATCCCAGTATCCTTTGACTGCAGCCGCATTTAGTGCGCTCCCGTATCTTCCCCCGCGGATGTTGACATCCGCCCTCTTCTTAAGCAGCAACTTGACACCTTCTGTCTTGCCTTCGTACGCTGCTGCCTGTAAAGCCGTGCCAAACAGCCCGCCTATCTGATTGACATCGATGTCAGCGCAGTTGTCGAGTAGGTAGACGAGGCCATGAGTGTTAGGGATGGCTATGCCATATCTAGGCGCTAGACATGCCGATTGCAATGGAAAGCCATAGAGACCGCCTTCGAGGTTGACATCGGCGCCATTGTCGAGGAGAAACTGGATCCTATATTCTACACCATATCTTATATGCTCCAGTGCAAACTGCAGAGCAGTCCCGTATCGACTATGGCAGTGATTCACATCAACACCGTTATCAAGCAGCAGCTTCAATGTGTCATGGCCTCGATTCCCCAAGGCGGGCGCTGCAGCCGCAGCATGCCAGGCACTGCCAAAATACCCGCTTTGAACATGGACATCGGCACCATGGTCTATCAGTAAGCGCGCTATGTAATAGTGTGATACTCCACACGCCGCCTGGAGCGCGGTTCCATACCGTCCTCCCTCGATATTAACCTCAGCACCGTAGGAAAGTAGCAAGTGGACTATGTCCTTATTGGCTTGTATACAAGCGCTTTGGAGTGCTGTGCCGTATATCCCTCCCTGCATGTTGGCTTCTGCCCCTTTCATGAGTAGAATATCTACCACCTTTTCATTGTCTGAGAAGACTGCGGCTTGTAGCGCGCTTCCGAACTTGCCACCGGGCGCATTGACATCGGCGCCACTATTGATCAGCTCACTCACAATAAGTGGGGTTTCATAGGAATCCACCGAGGCGGCCGCTTGTAAGACACTGCCATACTCCCCGCCGTGTATATGCACGTCAGCACCTCTACTGAGCAGCATGTTAACCAATTCAAGGCTCGATTTCGCACAGGCTGCATGTAATGCTGTTCCATAACAGCCTCCTTCCAGGTTAACCTCTGCACCATTCTCGAGAAGGATATCAATCACACCAGCCTCGTAATCGGTCTGGTAACATGCCTTTTGAAGTGCGTTACCGTACTCCCCTCCCTGAGCATTTGGGTCGGCCCCAAGGCGCAGCAGGGCCAGAACCGCTTCTTTGCACCGAGAATCATCAAGGTCAGGATCATCAAAATCAGGATAGACCAGGTCACTAGGGCTGACACATGCCGCTTGTAGCGGTGTGCCCTCTCGCCCATCGTTCAAATCGATGTCAGCGTTGTGCCTTATGACAAAGTCGAAGAGTGTATGTGTTCCCTTGTGTAGCCACACCTTGATTGCCTCATTTAGAGCGCTTCCGTGCCGAGTGCACTTTCTGTTGATATCAACACCCTTGTCGAGAAGAAGCTTCAGCACTTGTGTGCACTCCGTGACATCACTTTGGTCCTTTGCCTGATACGCCGCTATGAGACACGACACAGGACATCCCGCCTCTTGTACATTAGCTCCGTGATCCAATAACATTCGCAACGCTGTCAGGTTGAAGCCCTTTGCCGCGGCCTCAAGAGCTGACCCAAATCGGTCATCGTGCGCGTCGATATAAGCCCCATTGTCTAACAAGAGCTTTATGACGGCTAGGTGACCTCCGTACGCCGCGGCCTGTAAAGCGCCACCGGTGATCTTATTGGGATTAGCACGCTCATTGAGAAGAAAGCGTATAATCTCAATATGTCCCTCTTCCGCTGCCTCTCGGAGGGCTAAGTCGAAATCTTGCTGGATCAGGAATCGCCTGGTCCGTGACCCTGTGTGAAGCAGCAATTTGGTGAGCTCAAGAGACCCGATCTTGGCGGTATAGCAGTAGGGTCGCCGCATCAGATTGTCGACTAGGGCTTCATATGGATCCCATCGATGTCCTTTTAACAAAATCTGCCTGAGGCATTCAGTACGCATAGAGAGCGCGAGTTCAGCGAGTCGGAGGATCTCGTGCGTCCATAGTTCACGCGGGACTAGTTTCAAATGCAAGTCCCAGCTTTCGACTGCATAGGTCTTCAAGGGGAGTTTCATATTGTCTCCTGTATTCTGAACAGTTTGATGTAAGTGATACGACAGGCAGCAATGTGCAATATGCAGATGAGCATTCGGTTCTGTAAAATAAAATTGTTTGGCTTTGCTTCGCTCAATGCGTTTGGATATTAGATACTCCTTGACTGTGAAATGAGCGAGGCGGACATATGTGTTATTCTCGCGACGGCGGGTCTCATCATTCCATTCATATTTCGTCTCAGTCGTCACGAGACTAGGGAAATGTTTCAGAACCGCTCGCGGGTCAAACAGCCGCTCGCTCTTGTGGATCTTGGTGTCAGTTTCTGGACGGAAAATGAAGATTTCGGCGAGTTCATTGAGAAGTAGAGGCCTTCTCGATAATGCCAACCATTTGAGCGCACCCAGGATCTGCGATTTGTACTTGCTGTTGAGACCTAGAAGCAGCCTGTTATATGTTTCGTCGAGCCCAGTGGGGAGATCATCAAGTGCTGAGAGAACAGATGCTTCCGAGTCTAAATATTGAAGGACTTCGAACTGGCAAACAAGATATTGGAACCTAAAACCGGGGTTAGCTATAGTATATTGACCTGGGCTCCGCCTCTCTCTTTACCTACATTCCATCTGCTCTCGCGATCAGTATGTCCTTCGCTTTCGCCATCACGTCGGCGGACCACCAACAATACGTTCCGGAACCCAAGGCACTATCGATGTACAGATGTAGGTCTCTGTTCAAACCCACTTGATTTTGTGTAAGATCAATAACAGCTTTTGCCGGCACATTCAACAACTTTTCAATTGACATGTGAATATCTGGCTCGGCTCGGCTTGTGCAAAAGACGTGGGGATTATCTGGCATTGTGCTGATGATGCGACGGAGACATTTCAAAAGCTTTGGACGCTCGCCATCGAAAGCCGGGCATTCATCGAGAGCGTCTACAACAATGAAGACCGTAGAAAACCCACTGACGGCAGAAAACAATGCCTCTTCAAGGGCCTCTATGTCTGGCCGCTCGCCTTTTGCCATATAATGTTCAAACCGTTTGATTGGCTGGGGCGTGTCCGGGCAACTCGCACACAACTGTCGCACAAGGGATGAGAGCATAACAGACACTTTTTGTTGCTCAGTTTCCAAAGCTGAAGAAGTAGTATGCAAGAGCGGTTTCCGGGTCGTGTTCGTACTGTTCCTTTAAGTATTTGATAACGGCTGAGCTCAGAATTGACTTTCCAGAGCCGGCTGTATTGTATTAGCGAAGGAAACACATCACAACCAGCGCCTGTCATACCTTTTCCATTGAGCCATAAGAAAGATTTAGACTCTCCCTCCCACTTCTTGAAATCATCGCTTTCTTGGATGAGCCAGTTGCAGGTGCCGCTGCTGTATTTTTCTCGGGCAGCTCTATACTGCACCGAAGTATCAACCGTGCAAAGCCAGTTTAGCATCTTTTCGCGATTCTTGTCTTTCTGGATTTCTTCAACCGTTCTCTTGAGCTCAGAAACATCGGTTCCGATCGTTCGCCACTGACTCATCGCTTGCTGATGTCGTGCCTCTGCTTTTTCCCATTCCTCATTATACATTTTGTCTCGCCAACCCTGGCTCACTTTGTCGAATTCGGCCTCCCGGTACTTGATATTTCCAAGCAGCTCGTCCCAGCCATGATGCTTTACTGAATCTAAAGTCAAGCGAGAGACAGATTTGTGGCTATAGTAGCCGTAGCAAACAATTTGGAACCTCAGCACCTCTTGATACAGCATTGCCAATGCGCGACAATACTCAGCATGGGATTCTAATGGGGCATCGCTTGAGGCAGACTCGTAACGCCTTACATAGAGATCTTCCCACATAGAACTCCGAACTATGATCGATGCGATGTGCTCGAGTCCCTTGGCCAAAGAGGACGCTTGTTCTATCGGGTTCAAGAAGAGCTAACGGAAAGCATTAGTCCTCCGAGGCTGATTTGCGATACAGATATTGACCTACCGGCAACAACAGAGTTACTCCACCCCAAGCAATAGATGCAGTGGGATTTGAGCTCAGGGCTTTGGAGACATAGTCCTTACTCCAATCGACAACTGCTAGGACCGACTTCACGACGTCCTGGGCTTCCACCTCGAAATTCCCAAATCTCAGCTTCAAAGTGTCTCGTTTGACTTGATCCATCTGGTTTTGGACAACCTTACTCATCCAGTCTTTCGTATTCGCGTCTGAGCTCATTATGTCGGCGATGTTAGGCATGTTGCGACGGATCTGATCCTCGAAGGTTTGGACGGGTGAATTTTCCTCCTCTCGCAGGCTCTGGTATGCCACAGCCCACAACTGCCGGATAGAATTGCCACTTTCTTTGGGGGCAAGCGGCTCTTGGTCTGGGGCTTCTTGGGGCGCGGTCGCGTCATCCAAGACTGGAACTGACGGGGATGTTCCCGGGGTCTCGATCGTAGCTACGTGGCTAGATCGTGTGTTTATCGGTAGACTCGGTTGCTGCTCTTCACTCGACCCTGCATGAATGGGTCTTTTTGAGGTGTGTTCTTCTTTGCCGCGGTGGAAAATCTTCTTCTTTAACTTTTCCCTGAAAGACATGGTGTCGACTTGGTTCGGCAACAGGGTTGGGCACAGTCAGCGTTAATATTTTGACCAGGCAAATATGTCGAGCAACGGCACGCTAAAGTGTACAGCGCCTAATGAAGTGATCCAGTTAAATGAAACAGCACGTAAGATCTGTAGTGCTTATATAAGGACAATATAATCGAGATGAAATTCAATGAGGAGTTGGCCAGCTAAGTATGAGAGAAAAGTGCGGAGAAGTGATTCAGGCTCCAGTATGTCCACCTGAAACAAGGCGTCTAATCATTGGTTGAGAAAAGTCCAGGGTTAGGAATTATTGGCTGAGATTTACTAAAATACGCGTGGTAGGCCTCAATATGTATGCAATATGCAAGTTATGCAGATAGCCAAGCTGCCAAGCATGGAAGACAAACCAAACAGAGGTCGGCGTGGCAAGAGGTAAGCTGTTGCTTGATGAGCCTGAGAAGGCGATCTCTGAATGCGAAGGTAAAAGTGTACATCTAGAGACCTGTCATCGAAGCATGCTTGGGTTTATTGAGGTCTCTAGACCTCATATTGTTCTATACTATATGCGTGTCCTTGAAATTCGTTCGCGATCTACCCATTTGCTGCCCTAGCTTTAGAGCCGCCGCATAATACCAACCTTTAATTCTCTCATAGGCTAACCACAATGTTATAACGGTCAATGTCAAAGTAGATGCTACAATTACAAATGGTAATAGCCAATCTGTGACTTCGGCGGCACCTGAATCGCTGGCGCGGAACGCAACACAGGAAAATAACGTCTTATGTCATTAGCATGTCTGCAATTAGTATAAAAAGGAGAGAACATACCGCTGTGAAAGTACCCGGAAGGAAGACCATGGCGAGAACTGTGAGAGTATGGATAGAAGCGCTATCCCGTGACATTCGGTACGAGGTGCTGAGATTTATGGTGCTATCACCTTGCGTGACCACATTAAACACCTATCTTGGGATTAGCTTTCTCAATATACAAAGCCGTGAAACTTACAAAGTTCATGGCCGTTTCCTTTCGTGCCTTAAACTGCTGCAGCCAGCTCTCTTGATGTACATATGCGTCGTGTATGTATTGAATCGCTGCTTCTGTTTGACTGGCAGTTCTATCTGGCAACCCTCGGCCCGTTTGGTGATAAAACTGTTTATGGGCTTCGAGCAGTTTGGAGCTGAGGTTCACGGCTGACCTTGTACGTCCAACCCCTGTGTCTAATAATTGAGATACATAGTACAGCTGTCGCGTGATTGAAGAAAGCTTTTCCCTTGAGTCAAAATCGTGAGCACCTTGGTTTTGTCCCCCCGGTATTTTTAGACTTTCGGAGTAGTCATTGACTATTCTGAGCTGCAAAACGCATTAGCTTTAGGCTTAGGTATACAATATCAGGGTTGAATGGAATACTTGGGCCATTAGCTTCTCTTGTGCCTCAGCGATGTACAAGGTAGCCTGTTCGAAGCCAATGTTGGAGATCATTGAATGAATAAGAAAAGGACTCGTTGCCAATTCATGTCCTGTGACTAGGCGATTGTCACCTTGACGGGTAGAAGGCTGTATCAGGTCTATAAAAGAAAACCAGATGTCGTCGTCTGGAGCGACGACTAGGTATACTGTCGTGTTCGTGGCGGTAGAGTGTGTCATGTAGACAGAACAAGGTGGTTTATTGCGGTGTATTGCCAGTTCTTCTTTGTCGTACCAGCTGCGCTGATGCCATCGTGGCTGTTGACAATGGAACTCTACCCAAAGCTTCAAATCAGACATGCACTGCTATGTACTTACTTAACTTACCATATATCTCTTGACCATTAACAGGGTCAGACTTTACTTGGGATACAGCCGACCAATAGTTCGAGCGCCCAACGAGATCAAGCAAAAAGTTGCTGTGGATGTCGTAGTCATTGAAGAGACGACTGAGGAGAGCTTTTGAAACAGATGGTGTGTAATGAAATGTTGCGCAGGGGTTTGTCTCAAGTTTGATGCATCTAAACGTACAAATTCAAAATGTGTTAGAAGAACAACATAAATATGATCAGACTAGCGGCGATATAACATACAAAGCTATGAGGGTCGGATAGTCGGTGCCTGGCTTAAGGGACTTGACTGGTCAGCACAATACGCAATATTTCGCAGTAGATACATACATCAATTATCGCGTTGACTTGGGAATCATCCTGATCGATACGATAAGCTAGCATATACGTCAGTAACCGGCAATTACTAAGTGTAGAGGCCTGGAAATACCTGGTTCGCTTTTGGGCCCCGAAACAGTTAATATATTTACTCGAGAGTTTGATAAGAAGTTTTCTTCTTTATCGAGTACCTTTTGTACTTCTGATCGATAGGTGTTAAGTATTGGATGTAGCGATATATTGAAGGCGGCTGGGTTCAGCTTTCGAGATTTAGAGGCTTCGTCATTTATCTGTTCGTCTGCCGAGATTGAAGCTATTGACTGCATGTTAAACACTTCCTCGGTAGGAATCTGCATTGGCCTTTTGTGCTTAGAAGACATTCCTAATCTTGCTGTAATTGCGTATTCTTAGCAAATAGTTAGGTTAATGGTTAAGTTCTTTAGTAGGGCGCAAATGGTCCGGGAAGAAAGGAATTTAACATCTGCAAGACTACTACTACTTTTAAACTCACAATATAGAGAGCAAACCACCCCGCCAAGTCAGCCTTATTCTAGGACGCATTAACCAGTTGTCACATATCAGATAAGAGCGCATATTAATGCCTATGTTAGTACGTAATGCACTGTCTTATTTTCAACCGGTTAGGCGCTTATTTTAACTGTCTTATTGGACAACAATAAGTGGCGTTGAGGCAGAGAATCAGCTGCATATGATTAAGCAATCACAATTTGATGTTTGGCCCTAAGGTGACAGTCTTATCATTCAGCTGACACGTTGTAAATCTTTCTGATTGGGCCTACTTAATATCATGTAACGTCCTCTGCTTTATCACAAGTGCAGCTCGGAATCGGATTGGGGACAAACCATGTAATAGGATGCTACCTACTTGTGCAGCTGACGAGTTTTACGTCTCTTATTCCGAGTAAGCAAAGCACGGCGCAAAGCCTCATCTAGAGGTAAGGAACAAGCACACAAAATAGAGTATTGTAAAGTATCCTGTGGTGGAGGAGTAATGATACATGTCTTGCTAAGAGACAGGTCCCTAACTATCTTCAATCATCTTCTCAACTTCCACTGTCCCTAATACATCCTCAAAAACCACTTAGTAGCGAACAATCTCCATGCGCTTCTTGAGGCGGAAAGCAATAGCACGCTTTCTAGCAGTAGCAGACTGGGTGAAAGCACCAGAGCCACCGAAAGGACCAGCAGCAGCGCCGTTGCGAACACGAACGATGCAGACATTGTTGGCGCCTCCGACAGAGCCTTCGCAGGTCATTCCCTGGGGCATCTGGACCTTGAGGGGGAAGTCGGTGTTGGTGGCGAGGGAGAGACCCTGGATGCCGATTCCAGGAACATCTTGGGTCACCTCTGCGGTTTGGAAGGCGTCGGGGTCGGTGCCGCCGGATGTAGCGTCGATGTCAGCTGTCATTGGACCGGCGCCGTCTTGGTTGATCTGAGGGAGTTAGTTAAGGTACTTGGATAGGGTGAATGAGACTTACCTGTCTGAAGGTCATGGTGACCTCGCCGTTGTCAGAGGCTGTAGGCAAGCCCTTGGTAGCTCCCTCTCCAGCCGAAGCAGCAACGCTGGTCTCCTCAGCTGTCTCGGTCTTCTCGCCACCGCCTCCACGGCCACCACCAAAGAGGCCACCCAAGAGGTTACCCAACTGGCGCCTCCGGTTGTTGTTGTTGTTGTTGTTACCCTTGGGCAAGTTGGACAAGTCATCCTCAACACCAGCAGCACTTTCAGTGCCATTGTTGGTGGGAACGTTGCTAGCGTTTCCGCTGCCCAAGAAGCTGGAGATCATGACAGAGGCGTCAACAGGGCCATTACCCTGGGTCCTGCCCAGAGCGCTAGCTTCTCCACTGCGGATCTCACGATCACGAATGATGGAGGTGTCGGCTTGAGAACCGCATCGGTTGCTTGAGCAATCACGAGGAGTTCCATCAGCAACTGCTAACTGTTAGTATCCCATTGTGCGTTATCAAAGTGCGATGGCAACTTACTGCTGAGACCAGGCATGGTAACTCCATTAGCTCCCTCAACGGAGAGGACGACTCCATGGGCAGAAGCCATGGCGAAGAAGGCGGAGACAATAGCAAGAGAATGCATTTTGAAGGTTGTATAGATCAAAAAGGATTATTAAAGTTTGTGTTGCTGAAACTGAGCCGCCAGGGCTAACTTGAAGCTTTCTTAGAAAGGAAGTGAAGTGAAGAGAAGATGATTGAGGTGCTGATGGATTGTTTTCCAAAATGTCGAATGATCAGACTCTTATATACACATTTTTGTCTATATTGCAAGTTGGATGTTTGATATCAACCTCCTCGGTTGTCGGCTCGCTATACCCTCCCCGGCGCTGATCATCAGCGATCATCAAATCGCATCAGGAGAAACCCCAACCTCAGCTTCAGGTCATTGTTTCCATTTGTCTCAACGCCTCTCACAGCCACATATTCCCCTCTCAGCAATTCAGTTCACGAGTCTCAAGTCTTGACCCATGTTTCAAAATTCTTGGTGTTTCATGTTTCGCTCAGACCCCCTACGGATCTAACGTTGCTCTCAGAAAGACTTGACACGTGAAACTCTCAGCTCTAACATTTCTTGGCTTTTTTAGTGAATGCGATTGGTTTCTCAGGTTTTTGCATCTTCTAAACACCAAAATGTTTGAACTCGTGATTCAACTCACGTCGGCCGCCGCGTATTATTAATAGAGATCAATCCTGGGCCTAACGCGCTTTTAGGGAAGCGTTTTAATGGAATTGTTTGCGAGGGAATGTTCTTTTTGATCGGCGCTAATAGGTTTGTGTTTTTGGTGATGAAACCGGAAACGAAGTGTACCAGGTAGGCGCAGCTCTTTGTGAACAAAAGGCCAAGACCAAAGGAGGGGTATGGTCGGCGATGCCGATATATTGATATCTTTTATTGTTTTTCTCATCATTTGCAGTTTGTCCTTCGCTCATGTCACGGTTACGTTACGTTGCTTGATTCTATTCGGTTCTCAGAGAGTGATATACTCTTGTTAGTGGATGTGAGCAGATCAAGCGTTCTGTTTATGCAAACATACACAATAGTTTATAAACAATTCATGCGTTATTCTAAGTTCTTGGACATAATTGAGTTTATTTCCTGGATGTGAATCCATGTGCACTCAATTTTTTCGGCCGAGTGCCGAGCCGGCAGATCTCGGCATTCTCTCCACCAAGTCCAAGTCAACTCCACTCGAGGAGTCTCACGATGCTGAAACAGCCACTTGGCGCCCCGTTTTGGCAGCGTTTCACCGCCACTTTTCGGGCTTGACACATTCCATTCACCTTTAGGTATTAAGTTAAGAAATAGACGCTTATAGCTTAACTCTGAAGAAGACCCTGTTCCATCTACGTCAAAGCGCCACAACTGCTACCCCAAGCTTCAGAACGTTTGCTGTGTCATGTTCCAAGACTTGGCCTCTATCGCGAGGTCAATGACCTGTCGCAACTTTTGAGGGCGAGAGGGCTGTGCAAGAATGAAACGTCGCAGATGGGCTGTATCTTGCCTGGATTGGAAAAGCATGCGAGCTGGATTGGTCTTTGGAATCATTATCGGCTTTGGCTGGAGAAGACGTCCTATTAGTCAAGATACGCCGCGCGACAGAATGATTTCGATGCTCCCGTTTGAAGCCAAAGAGCGCGTCGCACTCTCTGGAACGACACTCAACCAAGGCTGCAATTGTGTTGTTCGATCACCTCATCCCCATACTTGCTGCTGCACTCAATTGGCCCTTTCTACATGTCGCTTCTAAGCCACGAAAGTGCTTACTATTTGTTTGTGAGAAGATATGTAATTGAAATCCAGACTGAGAGTTCACTCAGCTGACTTGAGTAGTATGTACACGAAACGTTCTGCTAGCTACGTAATGAGAACGGAAGAAAAAGGCGACTCGGCACTACCAGAAGCCTCATCTATCACTGGTTGATAGGATTGTAGATAGGGTCGACACCCTGAGCGGTACCAATACGAGCCTCAAACCAGAATCGAAGCCTCTCAACCAAAACTCTATCCTTCATGAATCGCGCAAACTCAGTCGGGTTGGTAGCAGTCTCGTTGCGGAGAGGAGGGAATCCAGCTGGAGTGCCAATATCGCGACGGACAGACCAAAGCCCCATGGTGGACTGGAACTCCTCGCTGAGGAGGTAGTTATGAAGAAGCTTGGCTCCCTCAGGATGAGGCGCATCCTTGAGAATAGCGGCGGTCTGCGGCCAAGATACGTATTTTCCCTGCTTAGGATGGGCGAACTTAAGAGGCTTGGATTCACCGAAGCGTCCGCCGACGGCGAAGTATGCAGCTTCGGTGGCGTTCTCTGAGCGGATGATGTTGCCTGGGGTCGCTGTACCGCGGACCCAGCGAGGGTTCTGCTTGAGAAGGGCCTCGAACCAAGAGGCGCCGTTCTGTTGCATTCTACATACATACTCATTAGCGTTGGTCAAGAGAAAGAAAGATATACGGCAAGCTTACATAAGATAAAAGGCATAGAGAACAGCGTCATCGTCGTTGGGGTACGTCAGAGCAAGCTTGTTCTTGAATTCGGGCCGAAGGAAATCCGCATACTCGGTGGGTGCCTGGATACCGGGAAGCTTGTCGGTGTTCCAGGCATTAGCCCAGAACAATACATAGACACCATACCAATAGGCCGTGCTGTCCTTGAAAGCATGCTCGATCTGGTCGAAGCCCTTGGGGGCGTAGTTGAGCAGCGCGCCCTCCTGAGCCCAGCGGGGATAATCGTGCAATGTCTGCAGGATCACGCTGTCGACATAAACTGAGTTGCCACCGGCGGCAAGCTGCTGATCCAATCTGGCGTCATGGTACTTGGACAGATCAACAGTGACGTTGAGCGTCATGCCGGGGAAGCGCTTCTCAAAGGCCTGCTTAAGACTGGCTCGCTGGTTGGGCGCATCTCCTCCGTGCCAGCAGGTAACAGTGCCTCCCTCTTTCAAGGCGGCTTTGTAGATCTCGTCGAGGCTTCTGGTTTCGACTTGTGCTTTCTCATTGAATCCGAGGAGTTGGTCATAGCCCATGGCGGAGCTTGCCAGGACGGCGAGCGAAAACAAAGAGTGCTTCATATTGGGAGTAGGGAGCAGTATTGGTGAGGTTTACTAATGAAGGTGGTGCTCCTGGACGTCCATGAATTGATAGAGATGGGCTCTGGGCATTTATACAAGAAGTGAAATATACTCCGTACCTGACGCGGAAATACCGTGACGATGTTCCCGGCCAAATCGCGGATAGAGTTTTGTCAATGCCGATCCTGCATGATGGCTTATATGACCACCAGGATTACGACATCTCCATTGTTTCTGCCTTTCCTCCAATCACGTCCACGATTGATTATCAACGCGCGCGGTTCGGAGGGGCAGTGGGATGGGTGTCATCCCGCCGACTCTGCTTAGTCGTCAATTTGGTACTCGGCCTTCCTAAAGAGAACATCAAGTCCACAGTGGCATGACGTGGTTCTGCTGTATGCGCGACTCATGGCGAGGCTCAGCATAACCTCAAAATGTGCAGGGATATCCTCTTGAGAAGCCAACTCCGTGTCGCCGACTAATGAGCCCTATGAGGTGACAGCAAATTACCAGGCTGAAGGCGTTGTAAATTACGGGGTTGCAGTTGTGTCACCCCACTGGGCACTGGCTGCGATCACGGTTAAACGGTTATCCAGGAACGGACTTTATGTACGGAGTACAATCATGCTGGTTCGGTTTAGCGATCTGATGTTACTTCATGACTCGATTGCACTATGGATTATACACCGCCTGACTCAGGATGCTTGTTCCTTATATACACGACTGCGACCCAAGTTATTCCACCAATTACGCGAGTGTCTTCTCGCCCTTCTCAATAATGGGGGGAGGTCGCTGAATGTCCTTGCGAAGGATGTAGCGCTTAAAGATATAAGGCAGCCAGACCTTTGTCTCATGAGACAAGAAGCTCTTTGTAGGGACGGAGAAGACCTCTGTAGATTGTGTTAGTCATCGCGTCTAATTTTTATTATAGCGGGGAAAACTTACGATCCAGTTCCTCAAGGGTCATCTGCTTGGTCTCACGAACGAAGCAGAAGATCATACCCCAAGCAATGAGGTTGAGTCCAGCATAGAAGCCGAAGGCTCCAGTGGGTGTCATGACAGTCTTCATACGAGGGAACGTCAAGCCGAGAACACCAGCGAAGGTGTTGTTAATGCAGACAGCCCAAGCCATACCCTGCTCTCGCTGGATGGTAGGGAAGACCTCAGCTGAATACTGGAAGGCGACAGGTCCTTCGCCAAGACAGTAGGCGATAGTGAAAAGGTAGACGAAGAGGACGACGGGACCAATGTTGGCAGCTCGGTTATTGCTGTCGTTGAGAAGAGAGAGACCACCAGCCAGCAAGAAGATGCACATGAAGGGGAAAGTAGCCAGGGTCAAGAATCGTCGTCCCTTGGTATCGATCAGGAAGAGAGTAGGAATGGTGAAGACAACCTGGATAGCACCATATCCCAGAGAAGCATACAGGGCTTCGTCATGGCTATAACCAGCCTCTCGGAAGATACTAGAACTGTAGAAGGAGATGATGTTGATACCGCACATCTGCTGAGCCAACATGACAGTGCTAGCGCCGTAGTTGGCACGTCGAATTCTAGGAACAGCGAAGCAGTCCCAAAGACGGCGAAAGTAACCAGCGCCAGCGTTCTCGCGAAGCTCCTCGTGGTAGATGATGTAAGAGTAGTAGTAATCGCGAGCGCCGATGATGGGATGAGCTCGAAGCTTGGCCATGGAGACGAAGCCATCAGCGATGCGGCCGTGCTTCATGAGCCAACGGGGAGATTCGGGACAGAAGTAGATGCCGGCGGCGAGGATGAAGGCGGGGATGAAGGCAGAGCCGAGTTCAAGACGCCAGGCGATGTCGCCGACATCTTTGACGATGACATTGGCGCAGAAACCGAGGAAGATACCTGTTGTTATTAGATGATGGTTTGATTGAGAGAAGATGGGGGGTGTCTTACCAATGACGACCCAAAGTTGCCAAAACATGACGAGGGCACCTCGAATTCGAGCAGGAGCCATTTCAGCTGAATAGATAGGCACGGTAGCATTCTTGGCACCAATACCGATTCCCATGATGAAACGAATGGCAAAAAGCTCTTGCCAATTCTTAGCGAAACCAGATGCAATAGGGGTAGCAACCAAGCAACAGGCTGTAATGAAGATCTCTCCACGTCTGCCAAAGTAGTGGTTAAGAGGGTCGACAATAAAGGCACCACTTAAAGACCAATGTCAGAACATGCCAGGATATCGGAGGCGAGGAGCAAAGCTTACATCAAACCAGCGGTAAGGAAGATGATGGAGTTGATGATACCAACAATCCACTCATCGCGTCCTGTACCATCAATACCAAACTCCTTGGGGAACGAGAGATTAGCGCCATTGGCACCTGTCTGATCCCATCCCTGCGTAGCAGCACCAACAGCACAAAGACCAATTGAGTACCACAGCATTTTAGACCCATGCCACTTATGGTCTCTCTCATAGATCAGAGCAGCGCGTTCGTCATCGAGAAGGTCAGCTGTTTCGAAGCTATCGGGGTCACGAGCGATGAGAGCGGCTCGGCCGAAGAGGTCGACGTGCTCGGACATGCCATTGGACTCGGCAAAGGCGCGAGCGTCGGCGACGACTTGGTCTTTTGTTTTACTCTACGACATAGGTTAGTTATGGGAGAGATTGAGAGGAGAGGTGAGTGTCATGTACCTGCAGAGGGTTCTGGACAATATTGAGAGCGACGGATTGACGACGACCCTGAGAAGCATGCTCTAGAATCTCAGCACCGCCCTTCTCAGGCGGAGGCGTGACGGTCTTGTCATCATAAGACGAGCCACCGTGGCCAGGTGAAATATCCTTGTCATCCATATTTGCAGTCCAGGTAATCAAGAGTCAGGACAGTGAGAAGAAGAAGAGAGACACTACTGAAACAAGAACAAGAACAAGAGATCTTCATAACCTGAGGCTCGTATTATATATAAGCTTAAATTTAAAGCACGGCAGTTGGCAACCCTCTGGGGTCAAACTTGGCAACCCGAGCTGCCAAGCCCAGGCAGCAGGTTAATAGTCTTGGCCGGCATGATATCACCTCGCGCCAAGAGCGTGTTGGAGGTGTGCTACCCCGTGGGATCAACGCGGAGAAGAGGAGCTCATTGGAGGGGATCACTAGAGTGGGGATCAGTGCGGGACTTTTTGTTTGCTTATGCTTGTTTGTTCTCAGCAATTGAAGATCATTGCCTTCTCTATGGGCTCATCAATGACTGTGAGTTCTGTGTCAGATTGTCATGTTGTCATGAGGCATATTGACCTCAGATGCAAAGGATTGAGATTACTGAGATATCCCCAGCTTTCATCTCATGCGGAGAAAACGAAAAAAAGAAGTGGCTTTAGGCACCAGAATTCTTTCACCCTTCTCCCCCTAAAAACCAAGCTCGTTCCTCTCTCCTCCCCGCTTACCCCACATGTTGTGCCATGGGGGATTCAACCGCAAAGTCTTGGCCCATCCTTTGAATTTCTCCACTTGGGCGAATGATCCAATCATCGATATGTTTATTTCACTGCCTGTTTTTTAGATCAGGAATTTGGTCTGGGCTTTTTGGAGAAAACGGGCGTTGGCGAACCATGTGAATGAGGAGGACTCGAGGAGTTGGTGCTAAGTGGGACGGAGGGCAAAGAATACGGGTGCCTAATTGAGTGTTGATTAGTTGGGTGAAAATTCTGTCGGCGAAGATAAGGCTCAGGTATCTCGGGCAATGTTGTTGAGGGATCATTTTATGGCTTGCATTGTCAATGCTACCCTCGTGTCGAGTCAATTGACTGGGCAGCCATACAAACCTGTCAATGTTGAAACTTTGTGGCAATTTCTGTTATCAGTAAAATTGAGTTGAGATCAGCCCGTTAACGTTATAAATAAAGTTAAAATGCGATCGTCGTTGTTGGTGTTGATCAGAGTTTCACTGGCTGCGATCGCGATCATCGGTGCAACAAAGAGTCAACAAGCGGCTTTAACGTTCAATGACGATGACTCCAAGTCACCCTGGTTCATCGGAGCATTTCACGATAGTCGAGATGCTTCCAGCCATGCTCGCTAACCCAAACAACACTAGCTAAATTGCGGCTCAATTAATGATACCAACACCAGTCTGGAGAGAATGGATTAGTCCTCATTATTCTCGCGTATTCCCTCGTGTTCAGAATCACACCATGGCATCAAGATTTATGTAACAAATACCTACCAACGTCTACCAAAGAGACCAGGGTCCTTCCATGTTTCCCTAAACCTAATTTCGTGATCAAATCCTGTCGCGACCAACGCGTCTCCACTCTTATCATTTTCTCTCCAACGTGCATCGGGTTATATCGGGAATAGCGGAAATGGCCTCAAAATCTCTGAATCAGGACCATGTCTGTAATCCCGCTCATACGCTGGACCCAATAAGCAGGATTAACACGTGAGATTAAATAAATGCGCTGGTAAGACGGGAGGTAGCAAGAAGCTTGGTAGCCAAGATGTCCAGCGGAGCAGAGCGTTCCATTGGAACTCGTTCGGGTAAAGTGTCGGGGCCCCGTGGGAAAATTTGGGTGGTCTCGCGTGCCTTGGTTTTGATCCTGCAAATCCGGGGCAAGGACATGCAATGTCTTTGGGTATTCGGTCCTATCCCTTGATCTGCGCTTGTGTTGCCAGCTTTGGATAATTATGTAACTTTGAGACCCTTCTATTGAAGATCCTTGCTGAGGTTTGGAGCCAGCAGCTTTGAGAACAAAAGAACAAGAGTCCAGCTCGGAGCTGAGCTGAAAGTAAAGACCTAAATCCTAAATATTTTATGCTTCCACTATAACAATACCGCAAGATAAAGATTAAGTAAAGCGGAATAGTATTTAAATTAACTAGTATTAGTATATTAATTTAGCAATTTCTGCCATTCTGCGTTTTGATGAGGTGTCGGGCGCTTTTCTGAAGTTGGTTGCAAAATACCCTACACCAACGTGTTCAGATTGTGGCCTGAGGCAGAACAAAGAACAAAAAGCGCACGGGATACCTAACTGGAAGGAGTCATTTTGGCGTCGATCTCTCCTCCTTTTATCCACCAGCCAACCCAAGCCAAGATCCAGTTATGTCGGATAAATTCGCGCCCTTCTTGCGACACGACAAGACAGACTCCATCCCAGACAGGGACGTCATTAATTAAAACACGTGAGAAACCACACGCGTCTAGCATCTTAACTCATAAGTGAATGAAATGTTTAAGAACTATGCTCTACTAAATAACATTTCCTGTTATTAATAAGAAATAACTCTTAACACTTCTATCCCTCTAAACCAAGCCCTTTCTTATCCTTATATAGTAAATGGGTTTATCCATACACTCATTAATGAGTCAGTAGTTGGGATCTTCCGCTGCGGAACTGGAGGTCTCAACTTCTCAATGCCCGAAAATACCTTCTTCCAAAACCCTTCGCTCCTTGCTTGCTAAGAAAGCCATCGCCAGCTCTCCGCCATTCAAGCTCGCCCTTTAGCGAGTCCGCAAGACGATCTCCATACTTGGCTTGAAAATGATCTTTGAGCTCATCTTTTCCAGCTCCGAGAAGGCCAAAGCCAACGCCCTCTGTAAAGTCAGAGCTAGCACCAGATCAGGTTAGTTGAGTGCGACATTCCCGCCAAGCCACCCGAGATTAGTCCACCCGATAGACAGGCGGAACCTCCAAAGGATGTAAACATCAATCCAACTCCTACAGGAATCATTGCGCCCGAGACAACACCTCCCCAAAAGGCGTACCAGCTGAAATGGCCCGGCGGGTCAACGTGATTGATGGGATCATTGTTCTCAAACGCGTACTGATTCGTGCCATCAGGACAGAAAAGCAAGGCCAGGTCGGTAATATCATCTGGACTGGTGAACCTTCCAATAAGGTGTCCATACCACCGTGCGCCAAAATCCAGGAGACCAAAGTCGATGAGAGACTGGGACTAATAGGTGTTAACGGAACTTCCTGTGCTACTTGAGATGTTATTCGGCAAAGTAACAAAGGCGTAATCCTCATATTGAGCCCGATTCACCAATGTACCGACTGGCATAAGATCACTATGACTCCGTCGCCAACCAAAAGCCTTCAATCACCTTTGCCAGCATTCTATGGTCAATTAATCTGTCCTGATTTCATGTATCAGAGCACTTTCAGCCAGCCTCAATATTCAGCCGCACTATTCAGCCGCAATGATGAGCTAACCTAAATGAAGATTCAGCTTGTCACAATCAACATTAGGCTGGTCTCAAATCCATACACAAAGAGAACTATGAAGATTGTTAATGATTCCAGACTCTTGCATTGAGGTAATACTCCTTACTTGAGCTGTATGGCGTTACATTGCGACAAAAAGTCAGACAGTGCTACAGCACTGAGACGTCTTGGCTGAGACAGATCGTTCTCGATGCCTTTCCCCGCTCTAAAAAATGATAGATATTTCTGTGAAAAGGACAAAACGTCAGAGGAATGAGCTAAGGTACACTTTTGACCGAACCCCATATGCAAGGAGCCGAAAACGCAACAAGCTGAAAAAAGCTTGTTGATAAGCATCTAGTAATCGAGATCAGACATCCCCCCTGCTAATAGCAGTACGATGGCGTGCCCTGCTATTGACCCTTATTTTCAGCTTTGCTATTACTGTTGTATCCTCTAAATTAAAGTCCAAGACTATGCCATTTATTGTCAGTGTCTATCCTAATTAGTATCATCCAGGACAGACAATAACTGACACAAACAAATGGTTTTGTATTTGCAGTTGAGACTTATGGCTGAGAGCTTATTCCGGCAGACAAACTTAGTTTGTTTATTTCAGACGCTGATGTCTGAGGTGATATCGGAGATAGGGCGTCAGTGGCGCACTGCACATTTCAGGCAGCAAGTTGTACCGCGATCAACTGTTTGACTGAGTCCAGGCCAAATATTCAGGACAGATTTAATTTTCGCGACCGCCATTGGGGGACATGAGCCATAGTTCATATGAATGGCCACTTGGATGTCTGAGAGTCTATGCGGAGGATAGTACAGTGGTCTCGAGCACTGCCAAAGTTGGGCAGCAACATTAGCTCCAGTGGGCCCTTCTTGTTATATGTGCCGAGATTAAGACAAATATATACTGCTTACTTGTTGTTGAGGGCCTCAGCATGATTCGTAGCCTGGTGGTTGCTGGTATGCCCCGGCGTCCTGCAATCTGGAATCACAGCTGGCTATGCAAGGAGGCAGATTAGGTTGATGGTTAGAGTCTCAGCCAGCCAACAAATCATAGCAAAGAGGGCGGGATCACATTCTTGGCGAATTAGCCGCAGCATAGAAAGTCAACTAGAATCGTAAGCATTGCATTAAAATTTATTTTTCAATTAGAATAAAAGCCAAAACTACTATAACATACAGTATACAATTACATAGTTAAAGGGGCAGTAAGCAAAATGGTGCTGTTATATAATAAGTTCATCGTCCTTTGAGGACAGTAACATAATCGCCCCCTCTCGTCTTGCCCTGCATGCACCCTTCTAGATACATAGAGGCGCATCGAGAACCACCTGTGTCAGTGGGCATACCCATTAGGCTTGACGTCTGATACATGCCCCATCATCAGACTGCAAGATGAACTCAAAAGAGCTAGAACTGATTAAGAATGAGAGCCCTGAACTTTTAAAAGCCAATTGTGTCTCAGCCCCAATGTGTAGCCATCTCTTTTACGTATAGGTTTCAGACAAGAGAATTTTGAGGCTTGTTAAATAGTGGCTGGCTGGCGTTTTGTCAGCTTGGTGCCATGCTTCCGTCAAAACACGGAGACTCAGGTGCATTCCGCTGCATGTCTTTGAATAGGTCAGCAGATGTGATAAAAAAAGGTAGGAGGGAGTGGAAACTTGGTCAGTCGACTGATGAAGTTGAGAAGGGGAATTTAATTATAAATACTAGTTCGAAATAGAATAGATACTCAATTATCATCGCTTCTCATCTTCAAGCTGGCTCAAGAATTTCAACCCTGGTGCGGCGATATTAACGAACGCGCTGCCGCTGCTTTTGCCTCTGCAAGAACAAACCTCACTGCCGGTCCAATGGCTGCTGTCGCCGAAATCACCAAGTACCCCTGTAATACACAGGAGGAGACAGACCCAAGCTTTGGCCCTGCCCCCATCTCCAACCTCGCTGGCACCACCGGCGATAATGCCCCAGATGAGCCTGATTCTCTTGTCGTAGGCTTTGGCACTATTGTACCTCGCTGGGATGTTAAGTCATGTGGTGGGAGGAAACTCCAGTACTTCGTTCAAACGCAGAGCTTTCCATCCCCGGATACTGCTCGAACTGCAGCTACAGAATTTCAAGAAGCTTCTGATACCTGGAATGAACTCGACATTGGCATTTCGATAGCTGAGACAACTGACCAAGCGAGTGCCAACTTTTACCTCGTGTACAAAGTCAATCCGTCTTTTGGAAATGGACGCAACACACTTGCCCAGGCCTTCTTTCCCCATGAAGTCGACCAGGACGTTATTGTCTTTAGCCGGGCTTTTGAGGGTAACAACTTGAGCATCCTGAAGAACATATTCCAGCATGAGATCGGCCATGTCCTCGGCCTTCGACATGAATTCGCTATCGAAGGCGATGCCGCCAAAGACCTTGCACCTGAAGGGCACGGCGCTGTCTTATTCGGGGAGAAGAATTACTTCTCTATTATGAGCTACAACTTCCCTCCGAAGTTTCGAGACAGCGATGGAACACAAACTATTGGATTCTACAAATTAGCAAATGGACACATGATTAGTGGTAGTCCTGTGACTGACTTTCAGCCACAGATTCGTCGCGCTAATAGGTAGAGTTATATAGATTTTAATACTGAAGGGCTAAACAAGAGGAATAAAGGGGGAGGGAGGGAGAAGGGTAATATAAAAGAAAAAAAAAAAGGGAATAAAAGTTAAGAAAGAAAAAAAAAAAAAAAAAAGAAAAAAAAAAAAAAA
>JAAOAN010000565.1:0-53748 GCA_013396205.1 Fusarium mundagurra | reverse complement strand
CCGGCTCGAGCCAACGGGTATTCCCAACTTCCATTTCAGAGTGCTACATAGGTATACTGTAAATAATCAGGCATGCTTTTGTTATCCTCAATCGCCTGCTGTCTTCTCTAACACTCCTGCTTCCTCTGTCTTTGCATTTTCTGCTTCTCGTTGCTGCTTCTTTTCAAGCTTCTTCTGATACTTGGCTCTCTTCGCATCAAGTCGATCCTGCTCCTCTCTCAGAGCCTTGATGGCTGGACTCTTTGCTCTGATCTTGGCTCCGTATCGCCAGAACACGAACGGAATCGGAATCATAGCTACCTCAAGGAGGCCCAAAAGTGTTCCAGCCCACTGAGGAGTCATGGCGGCGTACATCTTGGGACCAGCCAGAGGGAGAACACCGCCAGCAATACTTCGAATAACAGCGTTTCCGGCGAGGGCACTGGCAGCGTATATGGAATACGCCCCAGCCAAATAGTTCGAGCCATAGATGAAGCTGATGGTATTACCTGCACCGAAAGGGATGCCGAAAGCGATCGGAATCGCCCAATGAATGGTCGCTGGCAGGCATGTCCACGAAAACACAAGCTGGCCGATCGGGGTCAGGATGGCGCCGATGGCCATGACCAGAGCCGTTGCTTCAGGCTGAGGCCTGCCAGTTACTGGATCGAGCGGCTGAGAGTTGATCAGTCGTCGGAAGAGAGGCTCTGCGAAGATGGCAAGCATGGTTCCGACGCCGATGCCCACAAAGGCCAGTCCTGACATGCCTGCGTCCCATCCACGGTGTTGAGAAAACACGATGGGGTATGCCACGAAACAGAGATAGAGGATGGCATAAATCAGCGATATCCTGTGATGTTGTTAGCACACAGAAAACGGGCGGGCGAGCAGAAACGGAACTACAACTCACCAGATATCCATAAACCACAGAATAGGTTCAGATGCCAACAGAGTAAACGGCCTACTCATGTTGATCTTTATCAGATGACGGGTGGAAACCCTTTGGTCATACTGACACCAATACCGCGGGTCATCGTTCTCCTTGCGCAATCGTGCAGCCTTTTGTTTCAGGATTGCGGGATGGTATGTCTCCTTCACTGTTATCATCATGAGAATTCCAACTCCACCAAGGATCAGAGGAATCCAGTTATCCCATCGCCATCCCAGATACTGGTACACAAAGCCACCAATGATTGGGCCAGTAGATGGCCCGTTCAGAGGTGCGATGGACCACATGGACATGGCTGCAGCCAGATACTCTGGATCCGAGATATCGACGATAGTTCCAGGACTATTCGAGATCATAGCGGCACCAAAGACAGCACTGTAGTTGTGTTAGCACAGCTGTGGCGAGAGATCGGGAGACACCACTTACCCAACGAAGCGCACAACAATGATCTCTGTTAATGAAGTCGCCAGAGCACATGGCAAGATCAACAAAGCCCACACAGTCAAGCAGACGATGTACACCTTTTGTCGACCATACAGCTCACTCAGAGGGGCCACAATCAGACTTCCCGCAGCAAGACCAAGCAAATATGTCGTCAAACCAAGCGTTGCCACAGTCGTCGACACCCCAAACTCCTTGGCCAGGCCAGAGACCGATGCAGTGTAACATGTGCTATACAAGACGACGACCCACGTGGAATACGAGACACAGACGATAATCCATGCACGATAACCCTTTGACCAGTTCCGGGGATTATCTGGGTCACCATCCTCAAAGAAAACCTCAAAGTCTGGGGGCCGAGAGGCGGCGCTGGTCACACTGGTGCCAGTTCTGGTATAAGTAATAGGTTCGCGAGCCTCACGCTCTGCCTCTGTCTCGACATCTGGAGTGAGGGCGTGCTCCAGCGCCTCAAAGACATCAAGGTCATGGGTGCGGCTGCGGCGTGTTTCAATGGTCTGGATGGGCTCTAGGATTGGTGACGACCCTGTTGAAGAAGCCGAGGAAGACGACTCGGCGCCGTTGGCCGGCGCTGCCTCCTCAAGGTCTTCTTTCATGACTGTTTATATGCTGCTCCCAAAGCTGGTTGTTGTCAGTTGACTGGCTGGCCAGATGGAATGCGATGGCGACTTTTACAAGGAACTGTCGTCATGTGCCGACTCAGGTTGGTTGCCCTCGGTTTATAGGACAATGCAGTTCACGACACAGGGGGTGAATAGTGAAATGTCTGAATTTTCAGATCAGAGATAAGGAAGAGATAAACATTGACGATGACCGGAATACGGCACGCAAGGAAATCAGAACTACAAACAGTTACACCTACATGGGAGAGTGGTAAATTGCGCCCTAGCTACCTACCTAGGTATGTCCTACAACCGATGTGGGTGCCGAAGGAGCTTTCATCAGCAGTTTAGCCTCCTTCAAGTGGAGATCAACAAATTCTTGTCAGCGCCGGGTGGACCTTTTGGCGGGCTTGTTTGATCACATCTGTTAAGGATGCTGTGGGCAGGCCTGCAAATACTTAACTCGCCGCAACGGATCACGGACCGGTCCCGTTCTCGTGGACCCAGCGGAGGAGATAAGCGTCTCAGGTCGGAGGGAAAGGATCTACACGAGTCAACTGACGACCCTGCAAAATCTGAATCTGACTCTACCTATTTCAGCCACATCAGAATTCAAGAAGACACGAATGAAGACCCAGTTGTATAATCGAGGAGCATAGCTAGACAAGAACAATAGCTCATGCTAGATGCGTCATTTTACCTGGCAAGCCTTCACTCTTGGCGCTGTTTGCGATATCACCTCCCCTTGGTCGGCGCCGAAGTCGGAGATACTCGGCCGAATGGGTCGCCTCTTCGGAGCCGCGCCGGCCCCACAACGGCCGGATCTGAACCTTAAAGGTGGTAAATGCTTGATTGAGCTTTGATCTTGAGTTAAGTTCAGGAGTCATATCTAAAGTCTATCCTGATAATTCTGGGGTCAGTACACGATTTATTACAGACTCTACTATTTAAGCATCACTGTTCTTACAGAATCTGTACCAAGGTATGTCACTTGTCTAGCTGGATCTCAAGGTTCAAGGCAGTAGCTGTGTGATCTGTTGCTTGCTATCGAGGTTATTACGTATGTTTCTTCCGGGAGTAGTGTATGACACCTTATATTGTGTTTGTGACTAAAATTCCATGTTACTTTATGTGTAGTCATGATATCACTTCCCTCTTCACATGCATCATTGTATGGCCTTAACTACTAATTCCTTCTCTCAATGTCTGGTCAAGTGTTCTAACCAAGATTTACCATGTGTTGCATACAAGCCCGCGAAGGCTGATTTGGGTGCTAAGTCAGTCTTGTTCTTTCTTTAGCGGAGACTTGCATGTGGTCTAAATTATATGGTTTTACACGTCGGAGTGACACATAGGATCCCAGGCAAGTGAGTCATAATGCTGTTGGTTTGGCCATAATAAGACTGATCGGCTCTCGGACATCCTTGGGTGATGTATTTTATCGAGACTGATTTCTGTTTGTGTTGTTAATGAGTATTCGTTAGAAACTAACCCCTAAGCTTCACTCTAAGTTATATATTTATCTCTTCGGTTCACAAGTTTACCTCAATAAAAGGGGCCTGCTTGGATAAGCAACTCATTACTTGCCCATAAAACATAGTTCAGTCAGCATCGGACGAGGGTCAGTTCTTTAGACGTTGTTTGGCTACCCCCTTTCGCTCCATTTAAGGATGATCAACGTGAGGGAGCCTTTGTAGGCATGACCTAGATGAGGGTTTCTTGCAGACACTCTATCCACGAAACAACGAGGTTCAAGTCTTGGTACTGTTTTTTATATTGGAGAGTCTGCCCGCAGCTTTATGGCACGATCCTGGCACCCATAACTCATATGGAGTTTTCTCAACTAGGTAGCAGGTGTATCCTCACTTATACATGACACTCTTGCCCATTCCCATCGAGACATTCTTTTTTCCTGTTCTTCCACGAGGTATTATACTTGTTATGTTTTCCCTCCGGTACGCCACGCAGCCAATGAGGTCTCAAAACAAGACCAGTATCAGGAACTATACACAAATGTACAATGATTATCTGCACCAAAATTTGGGCCTGGTGTAATGTAACCGGGGTAAGTGTATGCCGTCCAACTCTAAGATAAAATGATGGCCGCCGTGTTGAGCCAGTATAGACTATTTCTAATAGTAATGTTGAAGATCTGAGTTGTTGTTGGCTGCTTGAACACCCATAGGTCGTCCTTGTGATGGTGCTGGACCTCGAGGCGGTTGTCGGCCTTGACTGGGACCGCTGGGCGCTGATACGGGAGGGTTATTGGATTTGCTGAGCGGCGGGTAGGCGTCATCATAATCCACCTGTGGCCCGTAGCCGCCCTGCTGGTTCTTTGGCTCAACATCGTCGAGAGACCGATAGTTGTAGCCTCCTCCTCTACCACGACCACCACGACCGCCTCTTGCATTACCACGGCCGCCACGGTTACCTCGACCTCGACCTCCTCGGCCACCTGAATGATAGCCTCGGGACTCGTTGCGTCCGCTGTAGTGACCATGGGGGTTTCTCTGGTTCCAGTCCTCGTCGCCGTTATGCTTCCTTTTAGATGTTTTGTTGGCAAACAAACTCTCGTACTCGTCTTCCCTTGGATCCTCTGGCTCGATGCGTAGAATGACCTTCTCGCCAACCACAGTTTCGAAAACAAAAGACCTTTCCGGCGGCAGGGGTTGCCAGTTCTGAATCTTGCCCGCGTCCATGGGTCTGATGCCCTTCTTCAATGCCAGCACGACGAGCGGACTGGGATTGTCGGTATGGAACTTGGCGTGTTGGGGGATAGGTCGAAGCTGTGCCGCCCAAATACTATTCTCGAAACAAGCTGTGCCCACTACCTCCCACTTCATCTTACTGCCCATGCCGCCGACCTTTTCCAGGATACTAGCTGGACACGGCCGGGGGCAGATGAGAATGTTGTTGCCGTGGTACTTCAGCTCATGCTGGGGCATGTTTGGTGGTATATGTGCGAGCTTGATGAGCTTCTTGGTGTCCTCGGGTCCAATCATGTAACCAGTGAAGAACACAGTCTTCTTAATCCTGAGTCGATGCTGGCGTCCTCGTGGGGATTGTTTCGAGACCATTTCGTTGTGGATGTTTATCATGTGCTGAATCTCGGCGACCTCAATCACGGGATCTAGAGTCGTCGCGCAATCCGCCACTTGGATCACTTCAGCTGTAAGAGGGCCGCGTGTTGGGGATATGTTTTGTTGGCGGTTGAACTCGGCGAAGAAGTCGCGGAAGCCTTTGGTGTGTTTTGGTCGATCCTCGTACACGCGAATCTCTTCTGCTTGCTTGTATGTCTCCATCAGGGCCCCGAGAAAGAGTTGCTTGAAGTGCATCGTACTTTGGAACTTCTGGTTCGAGGGGCTTACGGCGGGCTTGAGACCAATCATATCGAATTCGAGTCCTTTGGCCGTCACCATCTTCTTTATCAACTCAGAGAACCCGCGTTCCGAACGACCCGTTAGTAGGACGCAGAGGGCGTCCTTCTGCTTCATGCTCAGCTTGACAAGATCAACGATTTTGTCGTTCCACCAGCCATCCCAGGCACGCTTTTCCTCGACATCGATGCCTTCCCCTGTCGCCGCGAGGATTCGACTGTCATGCCACCAGCCGCCATTGACAAACGTTTCTTGATTCGATAATGTCCCAATCGTGGGCCCGTTCCAGAGTTGGGGATTCGGTAGAGGGGTCTTGAATACTGCTTTGTGTTAGATGCATGCTATGTTTCCATTGACTGAGGTGTGAACTCACGAGTGTTGTCGAAATCGTAGACGTGCAAGGATTTGATCTTGTCGACAGCTGTAAAGGGTGGATTAGAGTTATGCATGAGAAGCAGAGGGAACGAGAGAATGGACATGATGCAACACGAACCTGGTAATGAGTTGTTCAGAACGGACCATCGGCCCAGAGCTGTGATAGTGTGTTGCGACGCGGTGGCTGTAGGCCCATGATATGCGCTGAAGGCCGAAGCCATGGCCCCTGAGATGCTGAGTCTGCGAAGGCGAGAAGGCGCTGATGCTGTTGCTTTATATGGAGATGCGATGAGCATACAGTTGGTCGTACAGTATCGCGGTAAATTAGGATGGAAGAAAAGCGAGGCTAGAGTTATGTTCGATGATGTAGTTGAGGCCCAAGTTTGTCGACCCTTGAGAATAAAGTGACGGTGGGGCCTTGGAGCTACAACAGCGACGCTACTGGCCCGTGGCGGCGCCAGGGCCTGTACAGGCGACAGGCGCCGCATTTCAGGTCCACTGGAAAGAAAGTTACAGGCGGGTGCTGTTCAATCAAGATGGGACAATATCCATCTCAAGGTGTAAAGTAAATTGAAAAGGTGTGAATCATACATATTTTGTGAGGGCGTATCAAGGCAAGTTCAACAAAGACAAACCTTTGACCCGAACTCCATCCATTACATACTTTCTTTACCTTATTACCCCTCATTGAACTGAACTGAACTGAGCTGAGCTGAGCTGAGCTGCAGTTACTTGCATTTCACCCGACACTCTATTTTCCTCTGCCTTTGACTATGGCGTCGCCTAGTGCTATTCGCTTCGTCACTGGCACCAAAAAGTCTCCTCTGGGCTCTCTGCATCTTCAGCTTCGCGTGAAACCTGGAGCCAGCAAAAACCGCGAGGGCGTCATAGCCGTCACCGACGATGCAATCGAGCTGTGCGTTTCTGCTCAGGCGAGAGAGGGCGAGGCCAACAAGGCTGTAGTTCAGGTTCTCAGCGGTATATTGGGCGTGCCAAAGTCTAGTCTTGAGCTGACGCACGGCATCAAGTCACGCGACAAGACGATTGTGCTGGGTGGGATCAGAGGCGATGGAGAGGAATATGCAAGGGGCATACGGGAGATACTTGACAAGGCAGCCGAGGAATGATCAAGCATGAGTGATACAGATATCTACTTACCTAGGTATACACTATTGGTTGGTTTGTTTCTCTCAAGATATGAGCTTCTCATTGGTTGGTGCGGCTCTCTTCGAGATAAAGACTATATTACTGGATTGTTATTGCCCAGAAACGCTTGGGACTGGCTGGACATGCCCTTCCACTGGTTTCCTGTCGTCCTATCGGTTGTGTATGGGATGAGGGTGGCTGACGTTAGAGTATGGCTTATACTCTATCTGTCTTACCTACACTTCATTTATGCTCACGAAGTAAAACCTTAGAATAAGTTTCACTCTGGTGGGGGAAAAGAGTCTTGGAGTTATCCACGTTGATAGTAAAAACGCCATGTCCCCTCCCCGGAGAACACATGATTACGTCTTGGGAACCATCAAAGCACAACAACAGATAGCCAAGTGACTGTCAAAACTCTTCATAGCTCCTCTTCATGTCAAGTATGTATTGACGTGGCTACGGATAAATGCACTAGCTTCGCCAGCCATTTCTTCCCTTGAGAATCCACAGTTGTGAGCATCTCGATGATATCGCATGAGGGGGTGTGGTGTGGGAAAATGCCTGTGTACCTGCTCCGTACTTTGCATCGATATCTGTCTGAACCCTAAACGCATGAATGCTCGGCAGTGGTATTTGAGCATTTGCCGTCTTTTTCCTATCCACAATAATGTTTCATAGAGAGAACGCAGGGCTGCACATCAAGCAAGCCCTGGGGCTGAGAAAGAAAAAGGCTCACCACAGGCTATGTACTGAACGCGTATGCGTCTCTCTCTGGCTTTTTATTTTGATTTTGATTTTTAAATTACCATGCGCTGCCCATCGGCTTTTCTCATCATCATCGACATGGTGAATTTCGATCGATCGGACGGAAGGGATTGTGACCCTGTCGTTCTGGCCGTGGGTAAAAGAGAGCCCAACTAGAGACAGAAAAAGATCGATGCCCGATATTTGATAGTTCCTTTGATTTGGTCCAAGCGGCTAGGGCGTAAGTGCCCGCTAAGTTATGTCGGGAGGATTGACAATGTGGTGATCAAGTTGAGGTTGAACAGAGACAGGAGGTATAACTTACGTCCCAACAAGAGATGAGACGAAAAGTTCTGAGAAGACTGGAGGCCTCTGGCACTTACATTACCTTAGGTATTGCAAAGCAATAGCACCAAGTTGTACGTATGGTATGTACTTGGTGTTCAATCGCTTATCGGAATCTCCAACCAGATTATCAGAATGCAACTGAGGCCCCAAGGATCGGCAATCCCTCACTCCCTCAGGTCTAGTTTGCAGATCGATACTTCTCGACCCCTTTGACCAACTTAGACACCCAATATTCACACACCGGCCGGCCGGTAACACACAAGACCCAGCACCCCATCCTCCAGAAAGCTACAGCACAGAGTAACCGATACTTGTTGCCCAGCCCTTGGGGATACAGCCCATTGCTTCACAATCGCCAAGAACAGAGGAGGGAGCCACAGTTGCTACGGGTTCTCCTCTTTAGCCCCAGCGAAGTCGCACTCCCTATCTTGGTGCTGAGAGTGACTCTGCTGTGGCTGAATGCCCTCAGCTTGCCAGAACAGGAAGCATGTCTGGTCGATTGACAGATACCATTGGACGCTTGTTGCACAACCCACGGGCGGGATCTTCTCAGTCCCTGCGATGTATATCACAACCCCTGCTCTCTCTTTCTTCCTTCTGAATAGGCAGTTTTCAGGGAATGTATCGACATTTGTCGAGTGAAATGTCTCCAGATACCTTTCCTCTTTCTCACCGACCTTTTATCACACTCCTCGCAAAAGAACCGCCCCTCAAACCACGGTTGTACATATGTAGTCTTTCTTGGCCGCTAGAGTCGCTTAGCATTGCACCACGGGATCTCTTCAGGCCCAGGGTTGTCCTGAGTTTGTTAGCCACAAGTCTGGCCTTTTGATCGACGACATCCAATGATGGCTCATGTTGAAGAGTGACTTGTGGCTCATTGCTCGTCGATCCCCTCATGACAGCGCACGCCCCCTCAAAGACTGGAGTAGGTAAGTACAGATTTCCAAACCTGTCATGTGGATGCCGAACCAGTCAGCGTTGTAAAAGATCATGTGAGGCTTCACTGATGTCGAAACACATGTACTGTATCGCCACCTTATGAGGCGGATATGATGTGAACTGTGGCTTATCATTGCTCCCCTGCTGTGGCGAGTATCAGTACATATGTACATATGTCCCTAGACCTAGTTCCCAATTGAAGCACACTTATTATGTCTCATCCGGGCCGTTGAGTGACCCTTGTTCAGCTCAGTGAGCCAGCCGAATTGAGGGGGAGGTGGCTTGGGAGAGCAGGTGAAAGTGATATGTAGAGTGTGTACGGAGTAGCGTACCCGCCATCACTTTCAATTGACAATGGCGATCTAATTCCCCTGAGGCACGAGTTTAACCTCGATTGTGGCTAGTAATGACCAGTTGTACGATCGTGACATAGGATTGGGTCCCAATGTCCGGGTACCGCCATGCGCCGGATCCAATGTTTGCATGATAACACAATTTCCCATGTCGACGGGCACCGGGACGGGAGTATGTTGCCGACCGAGATGCTCTACTTGTCTGCACTTCAACTGCATACACCATGCACATAGCTGGGTCATGCCATGCCATCGCCGATGAATCGAGACTCATCCGCCAAGCTAACAGCCAACATAGGCGACGCAACAAAAAGACCAAAAAAGCTCTGAGCCAAAGGGGTTTGTCCCAATAGGGAAGAGTTATTCCATGGGTGTCTGGATCGTGCGCGCGTCCTTGTGCTCGGTGAGTTCCTCTATCATTCTCACGCCGTGAGCTGGGTGCCCTCAAACTAGACAACGCATCGCAGATTAGAACAAACAGGTGCGACAAATCATATTCCAAGACGCGCCAGGCACCTTATGCTCATGAAACATCGCTAATACGTCAATGTCTAACAAGACCATCCATCATTCCTAATCAAGTTGAGCAGAAGCGCTTGAATCACTTACAAGCCACACCGTTAAATTGATCCTAGACTGTGAAGCTCGACGTATAACCCCAGAGAGGAGACACAGTATGATTATGATTAGGTTTGTATAGTCTGGGGGAACACGCAAACCCCCTCGCCACAGGTGGCTAAGCTCGGCACTTTGTTCCTTTCGACTCCATCTTGGCAAGGTACTCGGTCGACCAATTGCTATCAACTGAAATAGTAATGTGCTCGGAAGACGGCTCGAGGTCCCCTTGGCGAACTTGATGGCCCTGTGGCCGTGTGGCTCATGTCGGTGTAACCTAATTGCGTGCCTATTTCCGAAATCTGGGCTTCGCTTTCTCATAGTTAGACCATCTCTTTGAGTTTGCTGACCTATCCTTTCTAATTATTCATGCCGCTTGGCGCTTGTAATCACCGGGTAGAAAGTCCGGCTTGGCCAGGATATGGCTGTTTGGCTCTTGAATTTCTTACCCTTGACTCTCATTCGAAACGCATTATCGATGTGCTAGCCACGAAGTGGTAGCCTGGGATCGAGTCGTTATGATTTGTCCACGACACGCATGTAAACAATGCTTCGAATAGCGTGCGCTATTGTACTATCGGTCCTGGACTCCGTGGGTGAGATGGCACCATCCTGACCCTCGGCGACACAGACACAGGCCTGGTGGTAACGAATAGCGGCCGTTGAGTGTCAAATTGGTCCGCCACCAATATTTGGCCTAAAGGACTCCGCAAACGATTGAAACTGAGGCCCGAGCATAACTAAATGCTATGCTACATACCTCAATGCCTCTGGACCTTGCTTTATGGTGAGCACTTCTGCTGTTAGATGAACCATGAAGATCTGGGACATGCTTGAGATCTTGAACAAGTGTGGGTATTTTATATGGAATTATATGTACGTCGTGTTCCCCAAGAACAAGATAAGTATCCCATCTTACTCGCTCGCCCCGTCTCTTGCTTGCATTACTTCGTAAGTCCTATTTTCGTGTACGCCGGACTCATCCGCCCATTGTATAAGAATGTGATGCATATACGCTTCTGTGTTTTGCTCGAATGCATTCAAGAAAAGAGGTAATATCGCAGTAGAAATATGATGATGTCGCTTCCATGTAGGAGGTTGGACAGACTGACGAGGCCGTCCGTAGAGTGTTGCACAAACGAATATATGTTGCTTGGCGGGATGTGGATTTATGTAGCGAAGATCCACACGCTTACATTGTTTTCGAATAATGCGGTAACATGCGCCAAGAGTGTGCGCTCATCTTCGTATCAGGCAATCTGGCCATTTCCACATGAGTACATCTCGGCTTGCCAGGGTACTGTCCGTTGATGAGAGAATTAAGAGCGGTCCAAAATTCTCACTAGTACTTCTGTTCGACGCGAGAATAGCCACCCATCCCATCCATCGTCTACCAAATCCTTATGGCATGCGTCAAACAAAAAGGGCACTGAAGTAGTTGCCACGGCTGTCACAAGGGTGGCAGTAAAGAATGATGAAGAAAGATGAAATAGAATAGTAAAAATAAAAAGAAGAACCGGTGGTATCATTTTTCAACAAGAGTAACAATCGTCAACGCCCCGGAGCCAACAATCCCAATCCGTATATGTATGTGATCGTGTGTCCAGCCTGGCGACAGGCCGAGAGACCCCAGCAAAACAGTACAATCCCAAGTCTAGACCCTATGTTGCTTATCGCCGCAACTCATCGCCGTACGTACTCGAGGTAGCATGGCGGGAGTTAAAAAAAAAAAAAAAAAAGACACAAAGGAAAACGGAGGGATAGTGCGATTAGAAACTAAGACGGAGAACAAAACCACTTGTTGCTTTGTCGTTGGATTCTGCAATGTCTTCGGCGGCATCGACAGCCATTTCCCATTCCCGCTTGACTGTCGGTCCAGTAACTTCTTGTATCTCAAGCGTCATGTCTTGACCTTCCTTGAGCTCTTGTACCACATCGTCGTCCATCTCCACCTCAAGGCCGTTCTGGATGGAATGGATTGTGCGGAGGATTTGGGCAGGGTCGATGCCCCACTTGGCCGCGATTCGGTTGTTGAGTTCCTGAAGATTACGCTGCATCAGGTAGATAGCGCGGTGGTAGTCCGAGCTTCCGGGCTCGTTCGGATTCCTTCGTTGAATGTAGAAGCATGCAACAGGCTTTGGACTTCGCTCCTGGGGTGGGCGATAGGACGAGTCAACACCCAGCGCCTCGATCCATCCACTAAGACTTCCATCATCGTCACCCTTGGCAATTCTTGTGGGTTGTTCAGACCCTTTCCGTGATATGTCACTTCCCGCAACTGAGTCGAAGTTCTTCCATTGACCACCAGCACCAATACCAGATGCCTGTGATGCCAAGGACAGAGAGCTGGGCGAGGGGGAAATCATAGAGCCTGCGACAGAGCTTCGTCCGCTTCTGGCCTGCCAGTTGGGACCTTCGCCAGGCTTGGTCAGAGGCGATATATCCCCAGGAAGCGAAACAGGATGCAAATCTGGGTCGTCAGGCTCATCGCCCCGAAGGAATAATACACTGACGGGCCGTGTACTGGTGAACATATCCTGCAGCGTTTGGAGCTTGAAATGCAAGTCTTCTTCCATGGTTGATCTTCCACCTCCGCCTGCAGAACTGGCTGAGGACATAGACCATGTTCGCTTATGCTTCTGAACTTTGCCTGGTCTTTGCGGCTCTCCGATCTTTGCAGCTCCACTTGAGCGTTTGCGCTTGCCAAAGTCCTTGAGGCCACTCTCGGCTTGTGCGATTTGCTGCTTAAGCTTGTCGATAGACTTTTTCACATGTGCCACGTCGTTAGACAGCTTCCTCTCCGCTCCATGATCACGGAAGAGCTTGACCTTGCAGTAACAAATCTCAGGGTTGGCGTCAGCCGCTGGCTGTGAAGGATCGCACGGCACAGGGTGAGTCTTGGCGCAGAGTCTTACTGGTATACCCTTGACACCTTTCGAGTGGCTGAAATCGGTAGAGAGGAAGTTGAAGCGAACTGCGATGTTAACCTCGGGAGGGCCATTGATCCCTGGTGTCCAGGTGACACAGAAGCCATCAAAGGAAGACGATTCAAGCTCCACACGGGTTCGCTTATCGTCACCTTCAGCTGGCTGGCCTGCCTCCACGTATTCAACTGCTTGAAGCTTTCCGCCTCTCTGGTGTGCCTCGTTAGTGCCTCTGCCTTCTTTCCAGAGACCCCAGCATACACCTGGCCGCTGTCGTTGCTGTTCATCCTCAAAAGACACCCGCACGAAAGTGCGATATTTGGTTCCAGGGGCAACGGGCATGGTAGCATTTGTATCGGCAACAGAAAGTGAGTAAGCCTGTCCCTTGTTAAGATAAGTGACGGGGATTTCGTCCGCATGCTTGATCATGGCTGTAGGAGCGTTGAGGGTTGAATGAAATCGAAATTTTTCTGCTGAGGCCGGAAGAGGATGGGATATAGGACCACTTGAAAACTGTCTTGTTGGCAGGTTCATCATGGGTGTATTCTTATGAAGGGTGGCACCAATGGATGACATGCGCTCTTCAGAAGGGTCCGAGTCCATGGGCGATCCATCTTGATCCATGGTCTCATATCCTGTATCTTGGTGAACGAATGTAGAGGGCGCAAAGGTTGGCTGGGGCGGTGGCGCTTGAATGAACGGGTTGAAATGGTGAAATTGATGTGGTTGCAGTGTCTGAAACCCGGACATATCCATCACAGGTTGAGCTGGGCCAGGATGCAACGAGTCCCCCGATGTTGGCATAGACAACGGTGTGTTAAGTCCCATTCCCAACCCGAGAGTCGGAGTATGCAGGTCGCCGGCCTGTGGGTGAAATAGTGTATTAGTGCCTCCAGGCGTAGGTGTGTAGTAACCAGGTGGTGCATTAGCAAAGTTGGCGAATGATATGGAATTCGGATCTAAGAGAGAGGGAGTAAATCTCCAAGGGTCGTTAGTCGCCCTAGGGGTTGGATCTTGATCACGGAATGCATCTTGAGTGAGGTTTTGGTTCCTGTGAAGAATGTTAGTAAACACTGCGTAGGTAGGCCAGGTGCAAGCACCATGGTACATAGTCGCAAAAGCACATACCGGTCAGGTAGAGGCACAGCAGGCACGTTCTCGGCGCCAGTAGTTTGTGACAGGCCTGGGGCAGTAGCAGAAGTACTGGCAGCAGCGAGGTCGGGGAACTGCTGTCGGAAATTGGCCAGCAGTTCATCGCCCGGCTTCTGTGAGCTCGTCCTAGGAAATTATTGTGTTAATAAGTGAAAAGATTAAGGTATTCGGCCTATATTGCGAGGCCATAGCAGCGCAGAAGTCCAAACTAATCGTATGGTGCGTACCTTTGTCGAAACATGTCGAGACGAGCGTGCTAGGCCGTCTCACGACAGCAAACAATGTCGAATGGTTGTCAGCGCAACGCGGAAGAACAATGTCTTCGAGTTTAGCGATTGGCAATGTTGCTAGTTTGCGAACAGAATACGCAGGCGCAAATTTCGTATATAGGTTATTAGATAAGGCAGTTGCTGCGGCTATTCATTGATTTTGAGGTGCAGCGTTCAATGTATTGTTGCGACAACGGGTTGTGGTGTGGGATGGGATGGTGGTGCTGGCCGAAGCGAAGCGGAAAGCGTTAATCGCGGTAAGCCGTTAGACGCGTTATAACGGCGAGACAGGGTAAAGCGACGAGCCAGCTGTACTGAGCGAGTGTTGACAGAGGTCGACAGTTTCTCGCGAGGGTAGAGGATAAAGTAAGGTAGAAATAGAAGAGAGGTGCGTGAAGCCCGTGGGATATTGTAGCAGGTGGTGTAAATAGTAATTAAGAAGGGTCAGGTAAGGTAAGCTAGAGAAGGTAAGGGTATATTGGAGGAGTGGTGGGGACCTGTCGTCAGTCCCGCCAGGCCAAAGCAAGAGGAGGAGTGGAGGGTGAAAACTGAAAAGACTCGATGGACAGAGAACGAGGATCTGACTTCGAAGTTCCTAAGTACCTCGTACCCACGTCCCAAGCTCTGGGCTGGGGCGCCGAGGCGGTGTCGTGGATCGAGTGGATGAGGTGAATGTGGATATGAATCGGGAGGAGGCGTGTCTATAGCAAACGGAGGGTACTTGTGGCACACGGTTTTGTGCCTGTGCCAGCTGGAGACGCCAGGGAGTGGTGCGATATTGGAGTCAGGGTGATCTCAAGTGATGCCGAGATATTATTGCATGTACCTTATGTATGTATGTATTTATTTTTGTTTTGTTCAGAGCTGAACCCGCGAAGCCTATTTCAACTGCTGTCGTCAGAATGCGACTGCACTGTAGATCGAGGCATAAGCTTTCTAAGGGAGACTTGAGAGAGGAAAACACTTTTGCCGATAGAGACTGGACTGTTCGACTGTCGAGTTCTAGTGAGCGGCGGTTATGTGTTTTGCAGGTGTCGACGCAAGTGTCCTTCTTTCACGCCGAGCCAAGCAGTTACAGAGTGGATGTGATTTTGGGGGCGACAATAGTTTGTCCGCAGTGCCGGGCTGCCGTCAAACAAAGATAAGTAGTAAGTAAGTATTAATTGATTCATTGCAATACCGTCAGCGTTTGCTGGCTAAGATGTCTCTCTTGTGCCCTTGTCTTGTACATACATACAAACATGCTGCTAGCAGTTCATGTGTGGCTGGAGCTTGCGATACCTTACATTAAAATCTGTGCTTTGCTGTACATATGTAGTATAGCCCAGCCCAGCCCAGCGTCGATTTTGTAAACACTGGGAGGCCTGACCAAAGGGCGTCATTTTGACGCTGCTACTTCGACACTCAAGGGCTGTCGCTAACGATCTGGAAAAGCCTAACTCTGTGTCCAGCAAAACTGTCTGTCTGTACTGCGATGGTCGACTCAGGAAGATGCCCTGTTGTGTCGCTCACCTATGCAGGCCCGAGGGGGGCAAGAAAACAGCGAACCATAATATGGGGTGTCAAAATAAACTCAGCAAAGGATCTTCTTAGTCTATACTAAACTTATCCTAAACTTAGACCAAGTTACCTAAATACTTTTGTCACTTAGGATCGAGGCCCTGAGTTTTCTTTCCTCCCCTAGGCAGGCAGAGTCAGAAGGACATGCATCCATACCAACCAACAATATCCACCCGTCGATTTTCGGGAGCCCTGTGGGGTCAAAGCCATGGGGGCAAACCAGCAAGGGGGGCCCTGATCCCAGAATTTCTTCTCATCCGCCAGGGTCAAGGGTCGGCGGGCAACTAGAGACTAGCAACTAAAAACCCTTGTGCTGCAGACACCATGGGCATGGGTGGGGAAGAGAAGAGTTAGAGGGGAGGCAGAAGGAGGAAGAAGAGACTCGTCTCGTCGTTCGTTCGCTGTTAGGCTGTCTGGTATCGGCCGTATCGTTTGAAAATTGTTAGCGAGGAACAAGTACTTTCTTTCTCCTTCGGGGGTTATGACAACAGCCCATGCATGCATGTCCTTTATTTCTTTATTTCTTCCCATGGATCCTTTCTCCCTGTGATTGATCCGAAGAGGGCATGTGGCTTGTGAGGCTTGTGACAGGACAGACAGCCCGTGTACCTATGGTAAGGTAAATTACCTACTAAGGTAGTAGTACCTGCAGTACATAAGGTAGGTAGAACAGCAAGGGAGGCTTCGGGCAGTGACGCCATTGCAGCGTTGTGGACATTTAGCTTCCGCACCCTTCTACTGGATGGAACAGATGAGACTTGCGTTAGGTTTTCTCTAGACTGTAGATTGAGTTAACAGAAGCGCACGCCTAGGCCTGTGAATGAATGCATCTGCATCTAATTATCACTACAGCGTACGTCGGCGAGAGTGGCTTTATCAGAATTAGATGAAGAGGGGTGAGGCTTGACCACTGGGCCCCCAGAATTATCCCATTTCCATCCCGTTATTTTCCCCGGGTGGTTAGGCTAGGTTGAGTTCTGATATTGGACGTGTTGCTGCGCTGTAATGCACTGTAGCAGTTGGTTAGCTCCCATTCGAAACTGTACATAGGCGGGGACCCGGTCTCTCACTGTCGGGTCTGTTTCTAAAAGGCAGTGGTACTGGCGCCTCGGATACAACAGCGGTAACCCTTACGCAGGAACGCCAGAGCCGTGGGATGTGGAGGTCCCAAACCCACACTCGAACACTAGTTGGATCGGGTCTTTACTCTGTCATCGGTTTATATCTAAGAGAACCTCGTCTGCCATCGGCTGCCCACGCCAAAATCACCCCTCATCGAAAGTTCTAATTATCGCGAGGTGCTTGCTCTTTTATCGGAGACTGGGGCTTTGGGGTTAAACCATTGTTTGAGACTTTCCCCCCCCCCTTCTGCCTTTACATTCTCCTCTTCAAGCGCCATGCTCGACTAATACCTGAGCTTGAGGTTATTCGAGTCGGTAAATTAAAGTCATGGAGCCAATGACAGCTGATGGAAACAAAAACTCTACCTCTGTTCTATGCACGCACGCATACCGAACGCTAGTCATCCACAAGGTGTACTTTGAATGGGGAAAATCAAAACTACGTGACTGAAATGTATGTTTTTTCACCTACTAACCTGAGGATGGAGTCTGTCCATGCCATGCCTCATCTCCCGTTTCCCGCCGCAATGTGTATGCGCTGTGCTCCCTTGTACCCCCTGCTGTGTATATCCATCATATGAGTCCTATTGGTCGGACGATGGCTCATTTGGAAAGTCCTGCAACCGCATCCGTACAATGTGTGTGAAGACTACCTACATGTAGGGCAGGGCCTGGTGTTTCTTCCAATACTGTCCCCGGTCTGGCGGCATGACGGATGGGTTCCCATCCGTTCCTTTTCTCATCTGCATCACTCACTCCACGGCCCGAAATGACCTCTGCCTCTAGGCTTTCCCCTTTGGGTCCTACCACCTGACCAGGTCCGTCATTCATCAGAGCATCCCATGGTCAACCCGTGGTGAGATGTTGTGCTGTACTTTTCGATGTGAAATAGACTACAGCAGCACACATATAATTTCTGTCATTTCCAGAACGCCTATCAATATGATAGCTCCAAAACTAGAAGGGACCTGCTCTGTTCTTCCCGCGTGGCTGTGCTGAACCCTTCGGATTCTCAATATTCATCCTGGTCTTGGTACTACCTTAACTACCTATGGTTCATCTCTTGTCCAGGCGCGCTTGTGTGCATTTAGCAGAGGTTCCGGAGTAGCCCCTCGATCATTTAATTGGTCTTAGCGACGCCGAGGGTTTAGACCTTATCCATCCTCTATGTTCGAATGAAGAAAGTCACCTAGTCGTCACAATCGGACCATTGCCCTCATACCGCTTATCCTGATTCAGTTTGGTCCAGACGTTGGGAATGCCATTTGCAAAAGCCATGCGCTGCAATTGTAGCGGCCGCCGAAGTCCCTCCCTGGTCTAAGTCTTTGGTGTCCGTTACCGTTCTTTTCATTTTAGAGATCTGCACCACTCAACTCCAGATTGAGAATAGACACGTGGGTGATTTGCATGTGTGTTCTTCGGGTCTAGGTTGAGTTGGATCCCCGCACATCCAATCCGTTATTCGGGTTTGACGACAGACAGCTTCACAGCCACAGTTGGAGGCGATATCATGACGACGCCACAGGGCTAGATCCCCAATCCTCGGCACATTATTGCCCAATTGCATGTTCTGGGCCGATTCCATCTGTGCCGATCAATATTTTTGACTGCCTTATCTTGTTGATCATTGCCTGAGATTTCAGCTGCTCAGGCATGGGCGTGACTGACAGATGTGGCTCTGAGCGTCGTTTGTGGCGTAATGAGCGTGGCTTGACGCGTGGTTGTCGCCCCCTTCATACCCATGGAGGTACTGTACCTTCCTTCCTCAGTAGAGAGTTTATTAATGAATAAGAAAACTATTTTCCCTGTATCGCCGAATTTTTATCATGGCATCTCGGCACTTTTACTTGTAAACCTTTTTCGTGGCTTTTGTGTGCTAGAAGTGGTGGCCAAACTATCTGGTTTGCCTGAGAATTGATCCATGACAGGGACGGTGTCATCGACCACGCAGAGGTGAGGCTTCATACCTAGGCACCATGCATTTCTCACAAGTGCGAGAAGTTGCAGCCCTATAATGAATCCAGTCGTAATATGAAGCGCCCTCAAAAGTTTCTTTCTATAATGCTGATAAGAAACTGGCATAAAATGACTTGTCCCTCCCTCCTTTGAAAAGTATGATATTTCTTGGTATATTTCCATTATTGTCCGAACTGTCGACGAAATAGATCCAGCACAAACAGAACCTGGCTTTGGCAGTAGGTAAGGTATATTCTTCCAGTATAAGAAAAGTCTTGTGGCAACTGACCTCGTTCCCAGTAGCGGGCTCTCCTCTTCTCCTAACGCTAGAGATGAGGTTACTCTATGGTGTTTACCTGCTTCTGTCTGTCGCGAGTGCGGCTGATGTAAGAATTACTTTCATTCGCAACATAGAGACAAATGTATCTTCTCTAATTGCATTTGGCGCTAGTGGGGACTTGATCACAAGGATCTGTGGTACAACGATTAAAGCTGAAGAACCCGTTGACTTCTCTAACATCAACGAAAATGCTGTTGGGAATTTCACAGTTGGTAGTACCAGCTTCTTTGTTCACTCTGATCCCAAGTATTCTGGAGGCCCTTCATGTTCTACAGATTTTGATCATCCCTATACTGTCATACAGTGCTCAGGTGTAAAATGGGACCTTGAGGGTGTTGTTAAACAGGATACGAAGTCCTGTTTCTCCGGAAATCTCACGGGAATGGGCTTTGAAGATTACCAAACTGACACCCGGTACCACGAGTTGCGGCGCCGTTGCAAAAAGAAACCAAGGCTTGACGGCGACGGTCGGTATCATCCTTCCGAGTGAACTACCTAGGCTCGACCTTGCTGACATACACTTCAAAGGATGGCCCCACCAGAGATACTTCTATCAACAGCTTTCAGTAAGCCTTTTCACTCCCCTCTTTGCCCTACAGGTTCTTCTACATCTTTGAATTGGTACTAAATATCTGTAGGAAGTTGGACATTGCAGCAAAACCCAGGGCTGCTCTGTTAGTACAAGCGGCACGGACAGTATCAACAAGGGTTTTAGTACGACTCTTAACCTCCCGGTTTGGGTCTCGGGAGGCTTCTCTGTAACACAGACCTGGGCCTTTGGGGCTACACATAGCTGCAATGGCGACGCGGGAGACACAGTCTGTGTCTGGTACAAGGTTGCGCACACTGCCTGTAAGTCACAGCCTTATCTAAATGGCATTGACAGAGTGGTTAAGAAACGATACAGATAGGGTTCGGGAGCCTAAGGGACTTACCAAGAAGGATATGCATGGCCCACAAATTGTTATTGCCTCCCCAAACAAATTCAATAAAGGCGGTGGCTTTCAGTGCGCGACTGGGAAGAATTGCGTGCACAAGGGCGCGACGTACTGGGACTGCCATGGGAAAAGGTCTAAGGAGTTTATGCACTGTGGACCTCCAGAGCAACCGGAGTTGGATTTCAGAGACAACTTCATAGAACCCTTTGCGACCGAGTGGAGAAAAAAGCAAGCTAAGAAGAATAAAGCAAAGATCAAAGATCCTGATGTTGGAAGGAGGATAAAGGACATAATGAGGGAGAAGGAGACGGAGGCAGTAGAGGTGGATGATGTATGAAGGTTACGAGCCAAACAGCGTCGATCACCATGATTTTACGATAGGTGAGCAAGAATCATGGGACGGAATCCTGCAGCTGCCTCCGACATGAATGGCTGGAACAAATACTATGTTCTAGCAAGATCAGGCTCCTTGTTCCCTTAGGCTACTATTACACCTGCTGCCACAATAAGTTGCCTGGTATTGCCATTTAATATATAAGTATTAATCTTTTATATTTGTTTCGGGGCGATATCTTGTCTTGCTTATCCCGGGGTGCATAACTAGCTGGGAACTCTAGCTTACACGCACCAACCGTTCGAACAGCTGACCCTTGGCAGGCATAGGCAAGCAATCTTGGAGGACCACGATATGGATCCCAAGACCAAACTCCTACCTCGCTATGGCTTATGCCACTATCGAAATGCGTAGTTCTTCTATGCTGCCAAGCATAAAGAACATGGCAATATGTTCGATCGATTTGGCAAGCTGTGGCCGGTTTAAACTTGAAGTAAGTACGGAGTCTAGGCTTCTAATCTAACTCTTTGTTTTCTAACACTTCTGAGACAGTCTCCCCTCAAATCCTCCTCCTTGATACCTTCAGCACAGTCAAGGCGGTGGTCCAATCAGTTGGACAACTGGTAAAGCATACAGCTCACCCTCTGGATCTGCTTGTTTGGAGCTCCCTTATTCCAGGTTGAAGGCGTTTGATCTGGTCTCAATGAAATTATGTCGAGCATTCAGTAAACGCCGCTGGTGCTTTACATTTACCAGGGCTACCCTGTCAAGTCCCATCTGGTGCCATCTCGGAACACATCCTGATCCCAGTCAAGTCCATCCAACAATTGCATGTTCCGACTTGGGTGTGCAGCCAGAGATGCAGGCCGTGCCACTACTGGACTTGAGAACGGAAATATGCATCCAGCCAGCTCTGCATCCAACTCCCCAGTCTATGCGTTTTATAGTCATCAATGACAACGGTGCAGCCCTTCGTCTGGGCTTAATCTCGGCAAATTGTTTATGGGTCACGTCCGGCAAGATCTTGCCCGGATCACAACGTTCACTAGCAGAATCGAAGGATATGGTATCGGGCGTACTTTGTTGGTTACGTCAATGTAATCGCCAAGGACAAACTCTCTGCTCTACTTGTATGTCCTCGCCGTTTACATTTCAATTTTTCAGCGACACCGTCAAGACATATCATGTCGTTTGGGGCTTCTACACTTTTCTCAGTCCGAACCACCTAGAGCTTGATTCTCCTCCTGGCCCTGACAAGGCCATCGTTGCCCTATAGCCATTTACGTGTGACTAGTAGCTCACAACGGTCATCTACCATGTGGCGGGTATCTTGGAGTTGCGTACCCCATGTAACGCTGCCTTCCCCTCACACCCTTCCTCTACTATGTAGGGGTTATTAATTGACGAACAATCTCTTCGAATTCCAAGTTCGATCACCCTTCGAGGATAGTCTACTGTATTGTTTGCCATGGCTTACAATGCCTTGTCGTGCTCGGCTATACCTTTTTTGAGATGTTATGTGTTAGTTCACCACACGCTCAGGCAGGTCAACACAAAGCCATTCATATGGATCAATTCAGATGCCATCTTTCTCAAATGTCAACCCCACAAATGGCAGCTGGCTCGTGATATCTTGCAGGGCAGTGTACCGCGCACGAAGTTGCCAGAAAGTGTCGTACAATGGATGCAATCCGAAGCTGGAACTTGATAACGGTTTCCGTGCAAGGGCATCCAGGACCTTGGAGTGAGACAAGTCACGAGACGCCTGATTGACTTCCGGAACATTAGCGTTCATCAGAGCGGAGATGTCGCCAAACTTGTCCCATTTTGCCCTACAGGGGGACCAGGGTTTTGTTCGTCCGTCACAACAGATGAAGATGGATGGGCCCAGCCACAATGCAACAGCCATGACGATGATGTCATTGTTGCTATCCAAGATCCTTCCACGTCAGTCAACCCACGAGGCTGAAACCATTGTCGAAGCCTCTAAGGAGCAAGACATGGAGTACATACATACATACATATGTAGTAATGGCAAGGGACTTGGGAGAATACTACTGTACTCACTGTACTTGTACAAACATGGGCGCATTTGTTACAGAACAGGTTAGACTTGTCAACGTGGCACCCTCTTTCGCTAGTCAGACTGGGACGCTAGGTACCATCTTTCGAGTCCACCTATGTAGGTACTGTACTGATGGATGCCCCCGCATGATGATTGAGGGAACTTAAGCATCACTAACAGCAAGCTCTTTAGAGGCTTTGACGTCATCGGAAAGTTTTTCTGGTCTCTCCACTAAACAATTCAATTTTATACTACTCGGTCGAAGCATTCGAACAAGCTTCAAACTCATCCCTCACGGTCGTCCTGTTGTTCCCCTGTCGAACATCTTCAGCAATCAATTGGTGGAAGTTTACTGACACCTGTGAAAAAAGTATTACTGCCTAGCACCCATCCATATGATCAGGGTCCTGATTATCAGAACTGCTTATGGCCGCGAATACTGGGCCCATACCTGCGGCATGATTATTATCTTGAGCTTTGTCACACGAATATGCGAAGGGTACGGAGTAATCAATCAATAACGATTTCTGCTGGTTTGCTAGGGTGAGCTTCCACCGGTAACGCCCAATTTGGGAACGAGCCCTACCTTAATCCACCTGTTATGCAACACCCTGTTTCCGTATACTGGGGTCGAATGTGACCCTGTGGTCAGCCTCCAAACATCGGCGAACCCCTACTTTGAATAACCGCAACTTTATTCGCTTTGCTTTGTGGGATCGGAGCCAGATCTTGACGATTCGGTTTTCAGGGGTGGGTGCATTTCAGGAGGTCCAACGGTTCAAGATACTTTCTTTCCTGTCTGGGGCTTTCTTGAATATTGGTTTCACGTATCAAACGATGGCTTCTTGGAGAGCAGTGCATTTCGGGGAATGTCGATTCATTCGAATACTTTCACATTCATTACCAGACAAGCTGGCGCTCCCTCAACTGCGATCTTGAACATTGATGGTCTCGATGGCTCCGTCAACTGAGCATGCCTATCATCGAGCGGCTGGTGCCGTACACGGTACACGGTACACTACACTACAGTCAAGCCACCACACCCCTCTCCCTTGCTGAGGGCCACTGTACTGGGTACTTTCAAGCATGTTGAATCTCATCACCGGCAGTTCGAGTTTCTCATCAACACATCGTCATCTTGCCGCTCTCGGCTACCAGCTCGTGTTGCAAGCGAGTGTTATCTTTAGGACCTCAACTTCAACTTGTGAGAAAACTTCGTTTATTTTTTCCAAGGATGATGAATCAGGGTCCTCTTCCAGAAGCCTTCCGTACCACAGGGCTTAAAACTTTGACTGGATCTGCCATACCTAACGGGGACACGATCAGGTTGATCACTACATCATCGCACGTCCTACCCATGCGCGTCTGTGAAGGGTTTTCTTGGGGGGATTCCTGCCCCCCTTCTCCACGCTTCCTGTACCTGAATTGGTCTCTTTCGTTGTGACCGCAAAGTCTTGATGGTGAAGGGGGCTGATCGTTGCTTGGTCAGTACGTCCGCTCCGGAAATCTCAATGGCGCGTTGCTGGTGAGAGACAGGCCAAGATGCCCAAAATAAGAAACCCATTTGCTCCCTATTTTTGGAAATGCTATTTTCATCCCAACAGCGACGATCTCCGATGGATATGCACATGGGCATTTGCACCCCAAGGGTTGTTGGGGACGGTGGTGGTGGTGAGTTTGGTGATAGTTGCATGCGAATGTCGACACTGTTGACGCGTCCTTTATCGACTCATGATCGCCGCCATTCTGCTATCAAGGGGAATGATTTGCGCTGAAGAACTGAATCGTGTCATGTCCTTTACTGACTCGTGTGGTTTTGCTATCATGTTCCTCAACATTACAGCTACAAGTCGTCTCATGACTGCGCTGGTTATCCACATTGTTTGGGTCACAACGGATCGCATTGCAGGCCAACAAGGCCAGAATGTTCCTCAACTTCTGGACAGCGTTTATATGTAATAGTGGCTTTGGAGGCAAGAGTAAGTAGAGCACAACAGGGGTAGATATGTGTGGCTCTACACATCATAAGGTCTGCATTTTCTCTCCATCGCTGACCGAACGGAATGAACAGTTAACGTCGAATAAATAACATAAGAACATGATATAGGTGCTTCTAAGACTTCTCCATACTCGGGTAGATGTTCCGGGCAAATAAAAGAAAACAAACCAGAACTCTAGTCAATCGGTTGTGATATCTGGAGATTTTATACTAAGCGATACAGGGTAGGCAGACATCCACCATCACGGATACATGTATTAAATAGGCAGAAATCGTGCGTATCAAAGATGCCACAACTGAAGCGCTACATTTGTGCAGGGCTCGTTGAGCCGGAGGATGCTCCATGTTGAGGTCAGTTCCATTTAGCTTACGGTTGAGCAAAGACTAAGCCGATGGACTATCTTATAAATCAGTTATAATACGGCAATTAAGTCAAGGTTGGAGTTATTTCATGACACTACTCGGGGACGGTATCATAACGCTGAGTATTATGGTTACTATTCTTAATCGAGGTATCCCATATCACTGGAGACTTTGTTGAACTGTAGGTATACGGTTACTCAAGAAGTGTGCCCAGACAGCCCATGCAATTTCTGATCTTACATGCACATGCCTCATATTACTATAGCCTGGATTCCGGAAGCAGATGGAAAGATATCAAGTTGGCGATGCTCCTATTGAGCGTGATAGACAGAGCCAGCAGATGAGATAATGTTCTCCCCATCTTAAGTACAAGTCAACAGTAGGACATGGACGTTCATACCATACATAGTCTTGTTAGATGAAAAAGAAAGGCATGATAGAACTAGAAGAAAGAGGTCTATTTATCATAGCCTCAAAGATGATTGCCTCTATGGGCATCATCAGTTTGTCCTCGCTGCCTAGATAGGCTGCATACGTATCAGGTAGCAAGGCAAACACAAAATAGCTACAAACATAGGGATAGGTAAACCCAACTAACAAGTCTGGATAAGGGCGATGTGTGAACATGATACATCCGGTTCTTACGATTACCGGCGACAATCCAGACTCTAAGTCAAACCATATAAAGCGGTAGCAAGGTGTCTTGTGTTATACTATGTTTATAAGAAGCCATGTCCCTTTGTTTATTTTGTACTCCGTGATCTTTACAGATAGAATGACGAAAAACCATCTATTCCTCATCGCTGTCATCTTCCTCCTCAGCGTTCTCCAACCACTCCACCAACACGCGGCATTTTTCTTTCAGCAATGACAAAGCCTCACCTTCAACGGCACGCTCATCCCGCCACCAACTCAGAATACCCTCCTCCTCAAGGATATCGAGCTCATACAGCTGCTGTAGCATTGCGGCGAGGAGAGTGCCAACACGGGATTGCTCGGGTCCTTGGGAGCGCGTGAGAGCCTTCTGGAGCGCGATGATGAACTCGACTTGCTCGACCTCATTATCATCATTGCCGCCAATTCCGACCTCATTGATGAACTTTGTTGCACCTTTGCGAGCCCTCAGCGCTTGCTCAGCAGCCTTGCTGGGTCCGAGATTGCCGTGCTCAGGGGTCATGAGCTCGGCTGCGCGACGGGCAAATGCAGTGGCCACAGCTCGGCGCATCATAGCGTCCGAGGCATCGTTGGAGAGACGCAAGCCCATGAACTCAAGCTTGGCTGAATCGAAATCACCGGACTCGGCACGGAGAGCGTCGACCAGACCATGTACGGCCTCGCTATGGAATGAGAGTTTGTCGCCGGCATCATCGGAGGCGAAGGACGTGCGGCGGGAAGGGTCGGTGGTGTCGACGTGCAACGAATTCTCATCCGGAATATCTTCAGAGATTTCGGAAGACAGTGTCGACACCGATGAGGTGGAGATATTGAACTTGGAAAGGTTGTACATGAGACTCTTCTGGAGCTGGCACGGGTCTCTCTCGTCAACCTCATCATCCTCAGGGTCCTTGAATGCTGCGGCATTGGTACCAGATCCAAGCAGCTCGGTATCCGGCGTCAAGGGATTGCTCTCAGAATCGACGCATGAAATGACAGTATCTTTAGGTAGTCTAATGCTCTTGCCAATGGTGACACCAAAGGAGATGAGGCTGCCTTCTGCTATAGTTGAGTTCTCTCCAATAGTGGCCGAATCTGCCACGATAGATCGGTATATTCTTGCGTCGTCCCCGACTGTGGTGTCGTCCCAGATGTAACAGTCCTTCAAGATGACGTTCTTGCCTATCTTGCAGTCTCGCCCAATTATGCAATTGGAGATTTTACTTTCTGGGCCAATGTAGCTGTTGCGTCCGATGACCGAGTTCTGGACTTGGGAAGTATTGGCGTAGAATGCACCGTGCTCGACCACAACCCCTGGTCTGTGACGCTGGTAAGCCTGTTTAGGAACAATATTGCACTCTGGAATGAAGGGATAAGTCCACCGGCCTAGAATGTCGCGGCTGATGGCGTCGTACTGCTGTAGATTGCTTGCTCGGGCTGCGTAACCCTCCTCGCAAATCTCGGTATAGATCATCTTGCCGTTCAGCTCCCAGTCCTTGAGCACGCCGTGAAGGAAGTTTCTCCTGGGAAGCTCGTAGTCGAAACTTTCTGACCAAAGTGCGAGTACCTCGGGTGTACAAATGTCGATCTGAGCATCGATGAGGTCGGATCGAATCTCGAATTCGGTTGATAGCTCATCCACGACAGCTGGATCCAATGACATGTATCGATCGCTTGCCAAGGGGTTCATCTCATCGTAGTGAAGACATCGTTGAGTCTTTGTGTCGACCACAAAAATGGGCGTGACCCCGTTCGTCTTTGTTCGGTGATCATCCTCTCCACCACTGCGCAACACCATTGTCATGATATTGGCTGCGCTGTCTTGTCTCCGTTTTCGGTGCGCCGCCAGAGCACCATCAAGCATTATGTTGGACACAAGGTCGCCATGCACGAGGATAAAGTCGCCGTCGACAAGAGATCTCTTGTCCATATCGCGTAGGACATCGCCGGCTGATCGTGCATCGGAGACTCGGACAAATTGTAGAACGGAAAAGGGAGATGTGCGCGCGGCTGCTGACCACCGAGACCGGCTGATGTAGTCTTCGACTTGGTCGGTATGAGCACCACAGTAGATGTAGACTTCGTTGACACCGTTCATGGCTAGAAATTCAAGGGTATACTCGATGAGGGGGGTGTTTGCGAGAGGGAGAAGACACTGCGAACAAGCCCATTAGTACAAGCACACGGCTGAGGCGAATATGAGGGCATACTCTTGGCTTCTCGGTGGTGAAGGGCTTGAATCTGTCTTGGAAGGAGTCGGCGAGGACCTGGAGAATACGCTGTGAGCTTGCGCCGGTCTTGAAGAAAAAGATACCCCGCCATGTCACCTACAACCGCCTGGAGAACATCTTCGCTTTTGCTCTCGGCTCCTGTTTTTGAGGACTTTTTGCCCTTGCCACTATTGCCCTTGTGCGACATGATTACTTGTCGGGGTTAGAGCGTTGCGTCCGAAAGATATTTGGGCGAATATTGTGAAGTTTAAGTTGAAGCGCACGCGAACCGTGGGGTTAGGTCAAATTTCCAGTGACTCAATCAACGGAACCTACCTCCCCACCTCACCTCGGTGTAGGGGCTCTCACCTCGGTGAATTGCTCTGCTGAGTATTCGTCCAAACCTTCCAACTCCACTCCACTGCCAAAGCACTCTATCGCCCATTGATCTTCAACGACCCGGTGGAAATAATATTACCCGACGCCGAGCGATGAGTTCCGATAGACTTTGTGGACATTCCAGACTTCACTTTGCTACACATACCAGGCACAACACTTCAGCTCGCTATAGCCGGAGCCTTGACTGTAACACGCGGACCAGTCAAATCCCGGAAACACCCAACACTCACATATTTGTTACCTCCACAAGGTACCTCAGTAGTCGTGATTCCGCTTTGTTTGTTTCTCGACAAGCGTAGACGCTCGAGCGTCTAAGTTTCGCTTAACAAGGAGCTATTGGTTTTGGAGGAGGGGGGTTGACTTTTGACAGACAGCTGACACGCAAAAACTGGTTTGATAATGGCGTCTCTCAATGAAGCCCGTTCAAGCACGAGCCTGGCGGCATGAACGACAGGCACATGCTCAGGAACAGGCAGTACTCAACGAATGAGAAGACTTGGTGTCGCTTCGGTTCCGGGACGCGGTAGCGCCCGATCGGGGACTAAAAACTAGAGAGGCAACATTTATCTATGCGGCTTCGCCGGCGGTCCGACAACTTTCGGGTCGTTTGATTTCTTTTTGGGCATCTTCCCTCTTGAGAAGAGAAAACAACAAACTACATCTGCTAAATTAGATTGTGGATGGGGCTTCCGGTAGCTGGAATTGTCTAAGCATCAGCTGTAGAGTTGTCCCGTGTTGGATCCGGTTCCTCGACGAACGAGGGAAATGCCCGAGACAATGAGAGACACAACTTGAAAAACGGATGATAGTCATGGCGATGAGACTACCTACCATGCAACGAAACCTTGCCGGCCGGGAGATGGCTGTGGATTAGTATGCTGTCAAATGTTGTTTGCGTTCAGTGCATTCAGTAAGGCATCCGCAAGTGTCATTTAGATGTCTTGGGTCCTAGGTATGTCTCGGCCGTAGAATTTGATGCAGATGTCTCTCAATTTAGACAGTCGCAAGTCAATTAGGTTAGGTTGGTGGTGGTAACCCAGCTTTGTAGATGCCCTCGACCTACCTCACCCGGGGAGGTAGTGTGTGGTACGATGATCTTGCGAAATGTACTTCACAACGCTGCCCTATTGTTATTCATGGGTACAAACTGTACAGAGTAGATGATGGTTTTACACAAGGCCAGGCCAACAAAAGTCTTCCCTCCTGAAGGTTTTCAGTGATAAGCTAATAAGCTACGAAGGTAAGGCAAATCTCAGGAATTCAGGGTCCTCTCCCCCTGTCATTAACAACCCCGCAAATAGGCCCTACTAATGCACAAGAACTAATAAACGAATGATTTCTGGAGTACGAGCGCTGGACCTTCCCTTCTTCTTTGCCCTTTTAAGGCATTCCCAGGCGTGCACTGTGTTAGTTCGCCATATTAGTTTTAGGCAGGTAATAGATTGCGATTTCCATATTTGCGGTTCGTGCACAGTGTGCCCGCTTCCGCTCGTACAGTTGCAATAAAGGCAGCTACCCGCTTCGTTCTCGCCCTCGTTCTTTGCCAACGGCCACGGTCTCGACCGATCATGGACCTCGCTTGTTTCTATCTCGACCTCCACATTTGAACGAACTATTGCTTCCCGACAGAGTATCTTGGGGGTTCAAGAGTCTATCTTGACGTTCAAGCTTCTCCAGCACCCTCTACCCGACGACCACGAAGCACCCGAGCCGTACAGTAAAGGACAGTGCTCGATATCCTATAACAGGAATAGACGCGAAAAAGAACAGGCTAAAAAGAAACATTATCATACCCTGGTCTAGCATTGCTAGATCGAGTTCTGGCTTCCACTTTCAATGTTCCTCAACATTGCTTGGTCTCTATTCGGCCTAGAGGAGGAAAGAAAACTCAGGACCTTGATTCTAAATGACAAAAAGTCTTAGGTAAACTTTCCTAAATTTAGCATATCTTTTACTAAGTTTATTTTGACACCCTATATTAAGGTTCGCTGTTTTCTTGCTCCCCGAGGGTCAGCTTCGCTGATCTCCTTTAATACAGCTAAATCCGTACCACGGCATGCGAGGAAAGATGACCATTCCGGGCAAGGACAACACTAAGACCTGATATGTTGCGGCCAGTCTTCAAGCATTGGCTGAGGCTGAGTGTCGTCTCAGTTCTTGGCTGACCTTCTATGATTCTGGTTCGACGATAACCGAAATACCTACAGCAAGTGGTCATTAGCGGACTGATTCCTCGCTCTCATAAGCTATTCTCTCGGAACGTTTCCCTCATGCCTTTTCAGCTTTCTTCCAAGGCAACGGCTAGGCTGTTGATTGAGCACGGTGTTGCAATGTACGGAGTAATGTTATCAGGTTTTCTCAGTATTTTATCCCTGGCGCTGTCTCGATGCCCCGAACTTGCTGCATCATGATTCTCTTGCAGATCTTTTTACAGGGCGCCCGCGCCCTCAATACTGGGACTCAGTCAACACAACCTACATGGTGTAAGAAAACCTGACCCGCCCTCACATTGAATCTGTATGGAAACACCAGTCATGGTTTCATAGACCTGGAGGGCAACATTCGACAACTGGGAGTCTCACTACTGTTTAGTTAAGAACGTTGGCGTTTGGCTTGACCAGGGAACCGCCGAGCTTAGTAGACAACGATATGCCTCTATCTGGGGCCTAGAAATAGGCAGACGCATTATCGATACCACTAAAACTACGATTATAGCCATCTGGTGTCAATCAATGTTGCTGTATCAGAGAGAACTACGTATGGTTGTGGCTACATGATTTAGACAGTCGCCAGATTTCCAGACTGCTGGGTCTCCAATCCCGAGTCATGAGCTACAACCACGATATGTGTCTTCCGTTGATCGAGTGAGAGAATTTCCCAGCATTCCACAGCATGCTACAAATGCAGCCAGGAACGTGGCTCCAGGACTCAACACTAGGAACACTTTACGACGACTTTCTCATCTAGTTAAAGTCTGAGTTGATTGGTCACGTTGGAAGTTTAAGCTGACACAATAGCGCAGACACCTCGATACAAAGCTGGCCAGGCGTCTATTGCTACATCAAGTAAAGCATTCTTTATCTCTGCTGTCGGCTGCCCCAAGTCTTGAATAACACCACCTGTATCCGCCTCCCTGCATGGCGTAACACGGCATGGCTTTACAAATGGAACCAAGACACGGGACAGCTCTAACAGCCTTCCTGACATAACCAAGCCAAGAGTGACGGAAACAATGGGGCTAAAGAAAGAGGAACACAAATCTGACGGACCCGACATTCTTGCAGCGAATGTCTCGTCGTGACCGGCTTCGTGTTTGTAGTGGATGTCCTGTCTTCCGTACGCACGGCGCGAGAACGATCAACATGGCGCCGAAGCCAGGACAGTAGTAGAATGGATATCTCAACCGCTGGGTGTTTTTCTCTCTCTCGCTTCTTCACCAGCTAGCGATCTTCCAAACGGAGCTTAGGTCACATAGTGGCCACGGTGCGCCATGATCACCTCCACACAGTTGAATTTAGGGACGATCTCCAGTACAACCGGGCAGCCAACCAAGGGTCATGGAGTGCTGTGAAGGACCAAAAAGCTTTGGATGGACACAAGGGGACACCCCACAGGGACGGCCGCCAGACCTTGTTCGCGCAATAGCGCTTCATTGCCACCGCGATCTTGGTTGAGGCTAAACCAACCTTGGCTGGAAAAGCCCACTCCGGCTCAAGCTTTTCTCTTTCGCCTTGCTCAGAGCATCAGCAGCGACATCAGCATCAGCACCAGGACCAGCAAAAGCACAGATCCCCCTGCCCCAGCCCAAGTGGGAAGTGCCATCTGCTCTCGGAACAGAGCGTGTTGAGCAAGGTGCGCTAGGTATGTACTGAGTACCTGGCAATATCCACATCTCCGGGCCAAGAGATAAGTCACCACGACCCCCCGCCAAAGCCAAGCCACTCGAGTTCAGAGACAAAAGCAGGCCCAGGCTATTCCGTTCCACCCACGCCTGTGCCCACTCCCGCTCACACGGCCTCCCAACTTTGTCTGTCTTGAGATACAACTCAGGCCCTGTCCCCGTTTCCCGTTCCTCATTCCCTCCATTTTCAGCCCCTTGGTCTTGCAATTGCGACGGCCCTCATCTATCGCATCGTCGCCCTCGATCTCCCTGCAAAGACCCTTTTATTCAATCTGGAGCCCTCTAGCCCGCAAAGCTTTCTAGCCCCTGGACCTGCTGGTGACGACTGAATATCAACGCGTCCAGTTCTCGAGTCTGCATCTAGCCCTTACGCCATTCGTTATCATCTCAGCTCGGCGCATCGAAAACTATTTATCCTCTGTTCGAAAGAACCAGAACCGTTCTTTCTTGACTTATTGTTACCTAAGGTTCGACAACGATCAACGGCGACTCGGCCCGGCTAAACGCCTCTTTTATCCGTTATCCGTCGAATCGACTCTTGAACAATCCGTATTGTTCTAATAGCAGACCGGCGGCGAAATCATCTCGAAGCAAAACATAGAGTACCAAAGGCAGTCCTTATATAAACACATAATATGTCTGGTGACGGGACCTCAACCCCCGGGGTTGGTGGCAGCAATGCCAGCGAGTTTGTAAGTCGACAAGACGACAGTGGCTGATTACATCACAACTGACAACCTCTGATAGGTTCGCAAGCTCTATCGGTATGGCTACTTGTAGCTGCCTGTGCATGCAATGCTAACAGATTCAAGGATGCTCGAAGATCCAGCGCATCAGGACGTTGCAAGATGGGGAAAAGATGGCGATACGTTCGTCGTTGTTGAGGTAGGCTTGAGCTGAAATCGACTATAATCATCAAATGCTAATAGGCCTAGAACGAAAAATTCACACGTTCAATCTTGCCTAAGCACTTCAAGCACAGCAACATGGCTAGCTTTGTCCGACAATTGAACAAGTATGATTTCCATAAAGTGCGACAAACAAATGACAGTGGATCTGCGGCCAATGGTGCCAATGTGAGTTTACCTGACCGTTAGATGTTAAAGCCAATAATGACCAAAAAGCTAGACTCTCGAGTTCAAGCATCCCAATTTCAGGGTGGGCAGCAAGGATGATCTCGATAACATTCGTCGAAAGGCCCCAGCACCCAGGAGGACACAAGCCACAGAGGACTTCACAACCAGTCATCACATCAGTGTCATGACTGAACAACTGACAGCTACCCAGCAGCAAGTTCAACAGCTTCAGGAGCTGTTCACCGAAGTGTCTCAGACCAACCGACTTCTTGTGAACGAGGTTCTGACTTTGCAAAAAATGCTCAATGCGCAAAAGCAATCACAGCACGAAATGCTTAATTTCCTCTCACCTTCAGGCAACCGTCATCAACAGGGCATGCACCTCAATGTCGGAACATCTCCTCTAGATGGTAGTGACGATTCGGCACCAGAACTGCGACGGGCTCGTGAGCTTCTGTCTAGCGTGACACCTGATCAAATTGCCGACCGAGAGCTGGAACGTCTTCAGGGCGTATATGGATCTCCGGCAGACTCCGCAGTTGTCATCCCACAAGCCTCAATGCCTATGATGCATGATCCCATGAACGACATCAACCGCTACCCCGTGTACCCGGTGGGTCAAACCGTCGGCATCGATCCTTTCCACTCGGATCACATCCACAAAATCCCTTATGCGATGCCGAATGAGTCCAGTGCCAACGCCATGCAGGAGGTCCCTGCTCCCCAGCCCATCAACATCCAAACACACGCAAACTCTAACTCGTCGACCAACTCGGCCCTCACTTGGGCGTCACGAAAACCCAGGATTTTCCTTGTTGAAGATGATCCGACTTGTGCCAAGATTGGTATCAAGTTTCTCAAGTCGATGGGCTGTGAAGTCGAGCATGCTGTATGTGATTTTCCCAATAACCCTATTGGGCCACCTGACTGACCATTGATAAGCAAAACGGAGCAGACGCATATAGCCGTATCACTAGTGTTGCCCGTGATCATTTCGACATGATCTTCATGGACATCATAATGCCCAAGCTGGACGGTGTCTCGACAACCATGTATATCCGGCAAGACTGCCCTGCCATTCCCATTGTTGCTATGACGTCGAATATCCGATCTGACGAGGTCCACTGCTATTTTGAACACGGTAAGCGCTAGCTGAAGCAGGAGTTGCGAACGAACATGGGAATTAATTTTGCATATCTAGGTATGAATGGAGTTCTGGCTAAGCCATTTACCAAGAGTGGAATGCAGAAGATTGTCGAAAATCACTTGAGCTATCTTCTTAAGGGTTATGACCCTTCGACTCAACAAGAATCTGGCTCAGGTTATGTAGTTGGTGGCGCAGGTTACATGAACCCGCCGAGCAACTTGAACACTCCCGGCGGAACAAATTTCAAGTTTGAGACAACGCCCACGCCGCCAGCGACTGGCGCCACTTGGTCCCCGGGACAGATGCCGCAGCAGTCTCCCATGACCGCAGGGATGGATCAAGGCTATGGCATGGTAAATGGCGCAAACCAGTACGGCCTGACGCCCACCAGTGCGAGCCGAGCTAGTTTCCCAACAAGCATCTCACAAAGCAGCCAAGGACGAATGGATGGCCAAAGCCCACCAGAAAAGCGCCAGCGGACTTACGTTTGAGCCACTGGTATAGTGATATGTGCCTGATGTACACGTGACGCTACATCATGAGGAGTATGGCGTTCGGAGCGAGACAGGATGGGTATTCTAACGATGATGGCTTCTTGGTGTTGGCCGTCGTGGAAGAAGGATTTTGTTGTCGTATATTTCGCAATTATGATCGGGGAGACGCATTGAGCCCGGATCCCTTGACGAACAAAGACATGTAGCAGAGATACAGCAGGCAGGCAGGCAGGCAGTTGTCCCTGGCGCGTTGGTGGATTTGTTTCGGGAGTGTTTGGAACGTCTGATGAACAAGTTTTGATACCTGCGATAATATCATTGTCATTTGGGCGCCAGCCTGGCCCAGCATGCAACATTTTCGCTTTCTTGGTGGTCTCGAGGTGCACAGTTGTTGAGATTCATTTCATGGACATGAAGATGGCATTGTCTGTCCCGTGAAGCTTCGCACACCACCTGACTGGACTCTTGATTCAGGCTGTAATCATGTTCGACATTTGTTTCTAGGGCGTTGAGTATGGATGTTTGAATAGGTAGTTAGTTAGTTTAATCGGTCTTAATCGGTAGTATATGGGTAGTGTTGTGGATAGAGAAGGAGTAGCATTTTGATATAGGTAGGTAGGTATAAAAAAGTTAAGTTGGCCGTGGATTTGAGAAGCAGGGAAATGCCGGAAACGACAGACCAAAAGTGTTTGAAGCAGCAGAGAACAGATGACAGATATAAATACCCAGCAGAGCACAGCAGACAGCACGTACGTACTTATTACATATGTACATACGACAAGTTAACGTTTGCAAGGTTGTGTAGGTGTGGCACAGGGAGGTGCAGATCGATTGAGTTCTGGACCGTTTCGAATGGTGGGGTTGGAGCGAGTTTGGGCACACGAATTCCCTCGATGGGCTTTGTTCAGAAGGGGCTTTTTGCCTATAGCGCCATAATAATGTAGCATCCGTCAGCCGTTGCACCGCAGAATTGGGTGCCGTTGAGCTCTGGCTATGGCCTGGACCGTTTGGGTTGTGCACTGAAATGCGGTATAGAGCCGGGTGTTTGTGTTGTACGATAGTGGATGTATGTATGTATGCGAATCTTGTGCAACCATTGATTGATAGCAAGCAGACCTATACCTGTGCTTGTGCTTGTGCTTGTGCTTGGAGGGAAATATTCCTCTTGTCTTGGGTGTGTGTATGTATGTATGTATGTAGAGTATCCAATTTCTATACCCTGTCATCCAGACCCTGTTATACTTTGACATGGCATGGCTTTGGAATAGTCGAGACTGCGCTGCGGCAGACTAGAAGGTCGAGACAAGACACTACCGAGGCCAGGACCAGTCTTGGCACTAAATAACATGAGAGATGACGTCGGCATGAATAACATGTCATAATCGTCTGAGTCTGAGTCTGAGTCTGAGACTGAGAGGAGAGCTTTGTTTTCTGTATCCGTGCTATAGCCAATGCCTGTCTCTCTCGTCAATTGATAGTTGCTGATCCGTCCGAGCGGGCCTAGGAACCATTTATTGTGCCTCCAGACAAAGCGCAATTGCTTACTTATGTATATGAGCGACCGTTAAACTTGTGGCGGCAAGGCAGAACAAGTGCACTGCACCCGCTGAAGGGTGATGAGCATGTCACCACAAGCTCCAGATTCGACCAGAGGTTGTTGAATATAGGTACTCCGTAGGCCTGGAACGATTGCTTATTCCATCTACCGGAGTCGGCATCTAGAATGGCCACACCACCACCAGTCTTATCTTATAGCTTACTGCCTGCCAGTAAGAAGCTGGCCTGTATCTAACTGCTCCGCGGTGTTATTCGAAAAGAAACCTGATTGGAATTGGCCAATGAATGAATGAATAGTTTGGGTCTACTGCTCGAGACCTGAATCGATTGCTAATAGTCCCGGCCAATGGGTGTGTTAATGCTAAACGAACGGGGCTGGAAGGGCACTGGCGCTGATGTGAATTCTTGGGCATGGCCACCTACAGAGCCAGCCACGGACGGACAAGGTGCTTCGATCCATCTAGACTCCGAAAGACTCTGTAGCTTGATGCATGAGCAGGGGGGAGATTCATTCGAACAGATCGTTCTTGATAAGAGAGCCAGGCCTATGAGAAGCACCCCTTTCTCTGAATAAACGTTACAAGTCTTACTTATTCAATCTTGCTCTGATTAACCCTACTTAACGCCATGCCATGGTATAGATGCATATATACAACTCAGTCTCCCTCCTCGTTGTTGATCGTACTCGCCCCTGGCAGTACAATCCGTTCATTACCTATCAAACAGCCAAAACGTCAAAAAATTTCAAACTATCTTTGCCCCATATCATTTCTCAGTCCGTCTTCAACAGCTCTATCTTCTTTGCTTTTTCTCCACCTGCTGAGTCGAGAACGAGCAGAACTTGTCTTTGATCGCAACAACCTCGTACGTACCCTCCTGGCTCGCCTTGACTACCTTGCTGTGTTCATAAGATACGTCGTGTCTTGTTTCGAGGACAACACTGCGTTGGCCCTTCTTGGCGTTGGAGCTGCGTGTGTAGGTGAACTCGAAGGGCGGCGTGCCCCAGAACTCAAACAGAATATCCACCTCGTTGCCTTCGTGTATGTCCACGCGGGATTGTTTACCACGGCTGATCTGAACACTGGGAAGCGGGTGGATAGTTTTGGGGATGTTTACCGCAGCACGACACTCGCTGGCCTTGTCTGAGATGCTAGTGATAATGAAATCCCCAGGCTTCTCCGCAATACGGCGGAAGTTGGTCGTTGTCGACTTGGCATTCCATCGGCCGTTGAAGTCGTATGAGATGTCGAACGGAGGTGTACCAGATAGAGTATATGCGATACGCTCGCCAACGCAATAGTCGCGTCGAGACTCGAGAGGGTAGATGGATGGCGCCTCGTAGAGGTGGATTTGCACTGAAGGCCCTCCAATCTCGTACTTGCGCTGGCAGCCTCGAGCGTCTCTAACAGTACGAATGCGAACCTGCTGGGCACCAAGACGCAGGTGCTGACGAGGGATCCTGATAGCATACGTGTTTGAGTCGATCGACGGAATTCGATACGTCTCGGCGGGTGAGCCAGTTTGGTGCTTGATCTCAACCTCAACATAAAAGGGAGCAACTCCCGTAAGTTTGATCGGGATCTTGTCCTCGTGCTCCTGCTCTTCCATGCAATACTTAAACGACTGACCTGGCTTTGTAAACCCGGCAGCAGGCTTGGCATTGACGCGCTGCGTAACAGTAAGAGGACTGAAGTTCTTATCGCTGTTGTAGAGATTATCGGCAAGAGCAGAGAACTTGTAGGTGTAGTCGCCAGCCTTGGTGGTATCCATAGAAATGGCTGCCTTGGCGAGGGCAGCGTCGAAATCCTTTCGCGTGAATGCCTTTGCGCCCTGGAATGACTTGTGGGTAACCTCATATTCGACATGATAAGGGGGTGATCCTGTAGCTAGTCAGCGGGAATCTCGAGTTAAATGCTGCCGACTGCTTACCTTTGAGATTGACTTCGAAGCCGTCAATGTCTCCTTCACAGATGTCTTGCTTGACGAAGGTGTTGCCATCTGCAGTGATACTGGGAGACTCCACAATCGAGATCTCTGGTCTAGGGAACCAGCCCACCTCAAATTGGGATGCTGTTGGCACGACAGATCCAGGGCACTGGCTATCTCGCACATCCACCAATTCGTAGACGCCCTGCGATTTGACAAGCAGGTTGTCGTTGGCGTTGTTGGCGCGCTTGGTCAACACTTCGCCATTACCGTTGAGGTTCCTGTAGCTGATCTCGAAAGGAGGTTCTCCCTCAAGACGGAGGGGCAGTCGTAGGTGAGTATCTTCCACCGCCATGATCTTCTGCTTATGTTCGACAAATCCAAAGGCGGCTCTTGGTTGCTGGCGTCGTACAGCGATCTTGACTTGATCCTGAAGGAAAGTTTTACAACCTCGCTTATCCTGGACACTGCTCAACGCAAGAATATACTCTCCTCCCTTACGGAGGGTGTTGGTCTTGATCCTGAAGCTATTCTCTTGAACACCGGTGACTCGCTCAGACTTGCGTTTACCATCATGAACAATCTCCCATTCTAGATTGAAGGGGGCCTCACCGTAAAGGAGGACATCGAGTTCAACTTCAGAGTCAAGACAAGCATTGATAACACCAGTGGTACTTGCGATTTTGGCCGAGGCGGCAGGCTTCACAACCTGTTCCAAAACCTTGTCCTCGCCGGTGAGAGGCAAATTGTCATAAACTGCATCATCAATGGACTTGAAGACGTATTTATGGTGACCTGCCATCCTAGGCACCAGTTCCAGCTGAGATCGCAGTCCAGAGACACGGTGGGATTGCTTCTCAATATGCCCGTCACTGGTAACGATGTCGTACCGAACAACAAATGGCGGCGTTCCAACAAGATCCAGGTCCACCCGCAGTCCAATGGAGTTACCTGCACATTTATCGGGGATCTCCTCTGATCGAATTGAAAGCGAAGGCTCCAATGGATTCAGGAGAAGGCATGAAGACGGCTCTTTAACTTCACCCTTGCAAGATCCACTTGACACGGTCTTTAGAGTGTAGAGACCCGGCGCCGAAACGAATGGCTTATCCAGTGCGTTCTTGGCGTTGTAGTTTCCAATTGAGACCTGGTCGCCATGCTCACCACTGTTGGTGAGCGAGTTGATGGGTGAGAACTCCCAGGTGACCTCGTGGGATGTATCGTCTTTCGAACCGGCCAGAGAGAAGTCTACAGGAAGTCTAACGGAACGGCCCTTGGCAACCTTGAAGGGATTACGCAAGTCGCAACCATTCATGCTCGCTCTAGGTCGCTCCTTGACTTTGAAGCCGTACTTGAGACCCTTGGAACGGGCCTTTTCATCCTCTTCCAAGTCGGCGTATTTGACAATATTGTCGAAGGCATCGCGCACCTCATCTATCGAGTACTCCCACTCTCCAGCAGAAGTCATAGACTCGTTGAGACCAACAGTCACCTTGGAAGGCCGCACCCAAGATGTATCATCCTGGCTCTCCAGAACAAGACTGGAAGAAGCCGCAAGAAGAGGTGATGAGAATCCATCAGGCTGGAGACTCTGGAAGTGGAAGCTGTGATCCTTGCCATTGATCGTACGGCTGTACACAATCTTGAGAGGAGGAGTACCATAGACGTCGAGGGAGAGATCAGAAAGCTCTTGAATACAGCGCTGAGGATCTGAAGACGCTCGAATTCTAGCTTGAGGACAAGGCACCACGTATGTATCCCTGGTGGCGCGCTGAACTTCTAGCTTGTACTCATCCAAAACCCGTCCAAGTCGATAGACACCCGGTTTCTTAACCGGATAGTCCCACTGGAACCCGGACGTAGTCTGATCGGCTGTATGTTCTCGAATTTGCTTGGCTACCTTGTTGACCTCCCGGTTCGAAATCTTGATTATTTCTTCCTTGTTCGTTTCGAGGTCAATGCGAACCAATTCGATTTCGGCAGGGATCGTGGCATTAAAGTAGATAGGCAGAGATGCGACGTTCTTGGGCTTTGCGCCCAGGCAGAAGGGGGCTGCTTCGGGATTGAGGATTGCAGAACCTTCAGGCAAGATGTTGATAATCTGTTTTCCCATGATGAGGGAATGGTTGTTGAGAATAGTCGAGACTTTGACATTATGCTCGGAGACTGATAATTCGCGGTCGTAAAGAACTTTGAAGAAGCCGAGTAGCCACGAATGCAGTGGGATCTACATGCGGGTTAGTTTTGCTGTTCAGTATTGTGATGATGACCGAGAGCTTACAGGAATATTAAACATGAGCATCCAGTTGAATGCCATCTGTACCATAAAGATTCCGGTAACAACAGACTGGGAGAGCTCAAGCCAAGGTATCCTCAATTCTGGCACACCAAATAGGAAGACAAAGTCGATAAAGATCCATTTCAGGAAGAGGAGCCAGGAATAGTCGCCATCTTCAACCACCTGGAGCCAGTCATAGAACTTCCAAGCCCACAACAAGACGTAGATGCCAAATGCATAAAAACGTTGCTGGGGAGCATCGAGAACGGTCAGAGGAATGACAGGTTGGCTAACAGCGCCCTGGGGCTGCGTCTTCTCGGGTGCAAGAGGGAGAGAAGGGGACCTCGCTGATGAACCCCTCCCGTATGACGGTGAGCCTGCTGAGCTAGGAGTCTGTGGATTGTTGTGTCGTTGAGCAGCGGTAGCTGGGGTAGCTGGGAACCCAGACCGCAGGCGGGGAGTCGATGTGCTCATGGCATTCGCATTACGGAGAAATAGACGCGCCAAAAAGAGAAATCAATAATTAGGAGAACCGAGTCGCAGCCTGTAGATGACGGGGCGACTGGTTGTTGCGCGCTGTGGGGTGCAAGGTTGGAGATTGGTTGTCGCAGTCAATGTTTTGATAGTAGTTTTCACGGCGGGTGGATGATGGAAATTCCTTTGGACTGCGTCACGTCTGGCTGGACTGAGGTGGACGCGACTGCCCCCCTGCAAATTGGAGCTATAGTGGATACAGGCCAGTTGGCGCCTAAGCTTCAGTACCTTACTCTGTAGGTGGCTTTGCAAACGTTTTCGGACATTGGTGGTCAGATTGGATGGGTTGTTGCCAGAATTGATTAGGCCAGAGAAAAAACCTTGATAAACGATGGTTTACAAAGAGGCGTTTTCTTTTATAACATGGAACAATCAACCGTCTTCCGCCGTTACTTGTAACTAATGGATATGTTCATGCATGATGGTGATTGGCTGGTAGGTATGGTTTTGAGCTAATAATGAAGGTAAACTGAATGCTTATTGGCTACAACATGAAGCAGTCTTCTGCTGTCGTTCTGCTCATTATTCAACTTCATCTTCATGCAGCATATAACAGCTTCTTTTAAAGCGTGCGATGAATCAATAGCTCAACAGAGCAAAGTCTGCTAGCTCACAGGTATATATTTACCCGACATCTGGGGACCCCCTTCTGTAGAGACAAGTTATCAAGACTCTAATGTGCTTTATATGTAGATGCACCACCCTCTCCGTTGTTAAGCACTCCATACCGTTGTCAGAGTACCTTAGACGCGGATAGCTACTAGGTACCAATGATGATAGTTTGAGCTCTTTTCTTTCACCCACGCACCAGGTGAGGTCTAGAAGCCCCTCCTTGCCTGGGTACCTATTTGTAAGGGTATGCATAGATTGAATTGGAAGTTTGCATGCACTGCTTTATTGTTCTGGCAGGTAGTCTAAGCACCCAGCGCACAAACATCAGAAAGACATCCGAGTCTCAACATAAAGCTTACCTGTCAACCAAACTACCACAAAATAACCAAATATCTCTCTTTCTTATTAGTTTCGCTCCGGCCGGGCAATCTCATCTTCAAGATCTTCTCCTCCTCCTCCTCCTCCTCTTTCGTCTGCATTCTCCCCTCCATCACCGTCGATAAATGTTCCACCATGAAAAACGAGCTGCAAGCTGACGATAATGTTCAGGGCGGAAAGTCTCTTGAAGACGCGCCCTTTGTGCGTCGTTCTACTCGTCTAGCTTCCAAGCCTCCTCAGCGAACCACTACACAAGTCACAATGAGTGGTCCCAGGAGAAACCCGAAGCGCAAGGCCAGCGAGGCAGCAAGCGAGTTGAACCATCGCCTAGATTCTGACGAACTCCTTGATGAAGCCTTAGCTCCTCTGTCACTAAAGGATGTCGAAGAGTGGGAAGGATGGGTAGAGCTCGAGTCAGAACCAGCCTTCTTCAACATCATTCTTCGAGACTTGGGAGTTTGCAATGTTAAAGCGCAGGAGATCTTCACCATTGACCAAGATTCACTCGCACTTCTACCGTAAGACTACACTAATCAATTGCTTATATCACAGCATATACTAACATCTCTCAGACAGCCGGTATACGGTTTGATCTTTCTGTTTCAGTATCTACCTGGTCACGAAGAGGAGAGCGAAGAACAAGATGCAACAGGTGTGTGGTTCGCGAATCAGGTAGGTAGCAGAAAACCTTTGGAACATCCTTTCTGACCACGAATAGACCACAAGCAATGCATGTGCGACTGTGGCCATGCTAAACATTGTTATGAACGCCGAAGGAATCGACCTTGGTGAAAAGCTCCAGGCCTTCAAGGAGTCTACCAAGGACCTCAATACTGCTCTGCGAGGCCACCAAATCAGCAAAAATAACTTCATACGCACGATACACAACTCTTTCACGCGTCGTATGGACCATCTCAACGCTGATCTCTGTCTGGAGAATGAAGCGTCAGACGCGAAAACAAGCACGAGTAAGAGGCGCACAGCAGCAAAGAAAGGGAAAAAGGCACCTCCACGAAAGAAGAGGTCCAATACAGAGTATGGATTTCATTTCATTGCATATGTTCCCGCGGGTGGTCACGTATGGGAGTTAGATGGGCTCCAGTATAAGCCTCACAAGCTGGGTAAGCTCTCTGCAACTGTTCCAGGGGCTTAACTAATTTCGTCCATTAGATCCCGTTCCTGGTACTGGTGATTGGACAAGTGTGGCAAGACCGCAGATCGAAGGCCGAATGCTTCAATATGAAGAGAGTCAGCTCTCCTTCAACCTTCTAGCTCTTTGTCAGAGCCCGCTCACTGCCTACTCCCAAACTATTGCCCAGGCCGCTGCATCTCTTCAGCATCTACACAAGAACACCGAATTCCTCCCCGCATTCAAGGACCTCATTTCTGCCGAGAAAGTTCCTCTAGACATTGAAGATGAGTCGCGACTGTCTGATTTTAACCTCACCAAGGCAGATATCATTAAGGCACACGTTCCAGACGCTCTACAGGAAAAGCTTAACCAACCGAGTTTCGACGCTCAGAGTGCTTATGAGCTTCACCAAGAGCTTGTGGTCGACGTCAAGGCTGCCATGGGCGAATACCGCTCAGAATTGATGGCTATCTCCGATGACGAGCAGCGAGTAAAAGGCCGAAAAAAGGACTACGGACCTGCCCTACACAAGTGGATGAAAAAGCTTGCCGAGAAGGGTGTTTTGGAAGAAGTAATCAAGGCGACATGATATAATTCAACGTTGCATTGGAGTCACAAAGAGCTTAGAGTGCTTAGAACATAAGTAGTACCTGAAGAGTCTACTTACTCATGCTATTGAAACTAATTCTATTGAAGCAATACTCTGCACACCTTTTCGCCGCATAAACCACCTGTATCGTGAACCATGATCTCCTCCAAAGAGAGACTACTCGCCATCCATCGTAATAAAGCCTTCCGAACACCAAGCATGCATTTCGAAGAGTAAAAATCGTGATAACCAACATAAAAGAAAGATTCTTAACACCCTTTAATCGTCCGGGTACTGCTCCGTAATGTTGGACACAAAGGTGCAAGTCTCAGCATCAAATCTCTTGAAGAACTTCCCAGCCTGAGGAAACAAAGAGTCCGGGACCTCTCTCGGGTCCTGAATCAGCACAATATTGTCTTCTGCAACAACATGCCGCTCAGGGCCTATTGTTCGTCTATAGTTATACGTCAGCTTGTAAATGAGAACTAGAGCTCTTTAGACGACTTACAGGCATGTGTAAAATGTTTGGTTTCGGGGACGCACCCGGTTAGGTAATTCTGTATCGCTGTTATCGTCCAGCGTCTCGTCAATAGCCACGGTGTGTGGCATGGGCAAACGCCTCGTACCCTGGTCGGTCCACCCATTAACAGCACCGATCCAGCCATATCGTCGGTGTCTAAAGACCTGCCCAATCTTGTAGAGCACATTTTGGGTTCTCGCGCTGTCCCTGCGAAAAACCGGCGGTGGAACGTCATCAAACTCATCCACGAGATCTAAAACTTCATGAGGATCTTCCCACCTACGGGGATTGTTCCTCATGAATCTCTCACGAAAGGGGCCAAAGCGATCGTACAAAGGGAATATGTACTTCTCAACAAGCCAAGCATCTACGTGCCAGCTCTTTGCAAATCGGTTAAGGAAAGGTTCCAAAACCTCGTCCCATTCGAAGGAGTCGACCGGTGTCAGAAGAAGAGACGCCCAGAGTGCGGAGTAGAGGGAAGCCTCGATATTGGCTGGGTCATTGCCGGTGATGAGCCTGGTAAGTTCGGGGTCAGCCTGCTCGTGGGCGCCAATAACCCTGGCAGCAGTGGCTCTGATATTGCGCGCTGTCCGCATGGCAATGGCGACAGGGTTTACGGGAGACAAGAAGGTATCGGTGCTCGACTGCCAGCCAAACCGGGACAGCAAAGCCTGTAAATCAGCCAGAGGAATCTCTTCACTCGAGCCATAGGGATCTAAGTACATCCGCTCTGGAGGTGCATGGTCCTCTGTAACAGGGGTGCTGTCTAGAGTCTTTCCTTTCTCTGCAAGCACTATGGCATGTACATGAGTTGGAAATGCGCAGCATTGTGCTTCGACACCCAAACGCTGAGCGAGGCAGCAAAAGATGGCGCTCGAGATGATAGGAATCGAGTCGTGGTCTTCATGGCGCAGAGCTTGGCCGATGAGACAATTTCTGAGGTTTCGATAACTTGTCTCAGGATTCCGCAAACCTGTGAGGTTATTCATTCGCAGCCATCGGTTTAATTCCAGTGCCTTTTGTCGCGTTGACATTTCACCGATGTCTGGTTGAGTCTCAAGAAATTCGGCTGCCAGATTATCAAGAATATCGCTAATCTTGACGTGGTGTTAACCGGGAGAACCCTGGTCATACGAGGAGTACTTACATCGTCCAGATCTCCGGGCTGGTCGTGCAGAACAAATAAATCGAATGCCCCAAGAGCGCGCTCAAGGCTGAGGCTCTGTGGTTGGCCACTGTGAGTCGAGGTCACAAGTTGAATGTTGTGCCACTCATCAATGGCGATAGATCTGTGGATACTATCCAGCAGGGATTGACCGTAATATCTAAAAGATCTGGATAAGTATTCGAACAGGAGATTAGCGACGAGGTTGCTCACCGTCGAGCCAAGACATCTTCGGCATTCTCGTCTGCTTTGCACTGCTCTAGAAGAAAATCTTTGGCGTCATAACCAAGTTGGCAAACTTTTTCATATCGCTTTAGGCGGCCAACCTTGGTTACAAGGATCTCGCCCAAGAGACGTTTAAGCTGTTCATTGCGGAACTTCCGTAAAATGAATAACTTCTTCCACGGTGTATCAGACGCCCTACCCTTGAGACGACGCTGCAGGTTGTGCTCGGGATGCCAGAATCTAAAATTGCTTCGACAATGATATTTCCACAGAAGCGGTTCATTAGCCAGATGCCTTAGGCGATGTGAGACAAGTTGTAAATTAGAGAGGTTGTCTTCTGGGGGGATATAATAGAGCAAATGTTGAATTATCTCGTCTGGCACTTGGGAAAAGAACATGGCGGGCCTCTCGATGAGGCAGGCAGTCGAGAATTGTGATGCGGTGTGTGGTGTGAAGGGTGAGTGGTGAGTTCAGGTTGGAGGTTGGTGGATTGTTGAATACCTAAGATTGGATGTACGGAGTAAGGTAGTCAGTCAGTCACTGTATGGATGTGAGATCTTTTTGTGATCGGGCTATCGCTGTGAATCCGTTGTTCCGCTGTGTCACTGGAGTCTGCCGATCAACCACATTCAACATGTCATGCTTTCTCCCCTCTTAGTGCTCATCAACCTATCGCCTCATTCTTTCAGACGATGTTATCATCGTTAGGTATCCGTAGGTCTGGGGTACCTACGTTAGGGTGAAGGACAATAGCGGGGTTATGACCTTAATGAGCAATGCTGAGTCATGCAAGAAATCGATATGATTGGGCATCATCAAATGACGGCAATTGGCTGCGATTTGTTTTGACTCTAGGCCGGAAATGGATACCAAAGTAAACAAAAACGCGCGTGGTAATAATTTAGTAGTGTCTGGGTCTTTCTTGCCCGACTTACAGCGGTAAGATAGCGCGCTACAATTCGACACTACCTTACCTACACATCTTTACGACTTCTTGATCACGATTCCCTCTCTTATCACGAACAACAAACACACACAGAGACGCCCTTCGCAAGACTTGATTGCTCTAGATTGCAGAGCGTTTTAAACTGTTTACATAACATGCATTGCGTCTCTAATACACGGCATTTCTAACTTTATACCGCCCACGCAACGACCGCCATCATGCCCGACTTTGGCGGCGGCGCGCTCGACACCCCGCGAACAAACATTGGGGATGCGACCTACCTTGGACAGCCCGACTTTGCCGATATAACACAAGAAGCATCCTTTCAGTCACCCCCAAAAGAGGGCAATCTCCTACAACAACTCCGTAATGGTCGCTCTAATGGCATCAATCTTCGCACCCCGCGCCAGAGAGGGCCCTTGGCCGACCGCCGAAACCTTCCTCCCAGCGTTGGAGGTGCCGAATTTACACCCTTACTTAAATCAGCAACAAGAAATAGCGTGCGACGCTTCGGCAAAGAAAATGGCACCGCGGTACCAAACACACCGGCATTAGACAAGATCGACGAAGGTGACCTGACTCCCGTCCCCCGCGGCGACACTTCCATCTATCTAGGGTCGCGTAATCAATCTTATATGGAGAATACCATTCCTGAGGTCGATACCAGTAGCGCTGCCTCAACCCCGTTGGCTGTTCCCCGAAGGAGAGGCGGTGATAAGGGACCCCTCCAGGATGGTAATCAGCTTTCGCTAAGAGAGCAGGAGAATGTGATTGATAGGATCGAAAAGGAGAATTTTGGACTGAAGCTCAAGATTCATTTCCTCGAAGAGGCGCTCCGAAAGGCTGGGCCTGGCTTTAGCGAAGCGGCCCTCAAGGAGAACACCGAGCTTAAGGTCGACAAAGTTACAATGCAAAGAGAACTGCACCGATACAAAAAACACTTGACAACCGCCGAGAAGGACCTGGAGAGCTATCGACAACAAATGCTAGAAGTACAGGAGAAGGCTAAGCGGAAATACGCCAGTCAGAGTAATCAGGCCGAAGTTGAGAAGCTGCAGCGCATGTTAGAAGATCGCGAAGCAGATATCGAAGACCTCCAGCAACAGTTACAGCAACAGAAAGGGAACAGCGACCAGGTCGAAAAGCTGCAGGATGATATCGGTGATCTTGAGGCTGACATTCGGGAGAAGGATCAACAACTTACGGAGCGTGAAGACGAGCTCGAGGACCTGAAGGAACAAATGGAAGCCCTCAGAGATGCTGTATCAGAGGCGGAAGAGAAAACCAAGGACGCTCAACGAAAAATGTTGGCATTAGAGGAGAAGGCCCAGCACAACGATGAGCTCGATGATGCCAAAGACACCATCCAGGACCTTGAGCACAACATCCGCCGTCTCGAGGAGCAAGTTGAGGATGCGAAAGCCAAGATGGAGGACGCCGTAGCCGAGAAAGAGCGGGCCGAGCACGATCTCGAAGAGCTTCAGGACGATATGGCCAACAAGTCAGTGGTAACGAAGGGACTTTCTCGTCAGATCGAAGAGAAGGTTGCTCGGTTGCAAGAGGAATTGGATCAAGCTGGCCAAGACTATGCTACTCTGGAGAAGGAGCATCACAAGGTAACGCAGGAAAACAACTCCCTGCAGTCTACCGTCAAGGAGCTGAAGAAGAACCACGAAAAGTTCGATCGCGAACGAAATTCTCTAGCAACCAGAATCGAGCAGCTTGAGGCCGACCTTCAAGCTCGAACTGACGAAAAGAACGTCCTTCAAAGCCGACACGATGCACTTGCAACTGAGTCCAGGTCCCTCCAGAAGGATGTCCAGAAGCTAGAAAAGGAAGTCCAAGATCTTGAGGATGGTCTAGCGGAAGAGAGAGAGCATGCGCTAGAAATTGAAAAGGATATCCGTGGTCAATACAAAGCGGAGATGGATCGCCTCAACGACGAAATTTCGGATCTTCAGGCAGAAATCCGCGAAAAAGATAACCTTTATGATAACGACAGCGAGAAATGGGAAACCGAGAAGCAAAATCTTGAATCAGAACGAAATCGCGCCGAAGAAAAGGCAGCAGGTTTACAGAGAACCATCGATCGCCTCAGGGAAGCTGAAGGCACACTCTCGGATAAGGAGTCAAAGTTACAAGCAGCTATGCAAAGCGAGAATGAACGACACAGGAGCGAAGAAGGAATCCTATCACGACAGATTGAGGACCTTCAGGACGCCCTTGAAACTCGACATACGTTATTGACAAATCTGCGCAATGAACTTTCCACTGTTCGTGACGAGTTACGGCAGACACAGATCGAGCACCAGACACAAGTCCGAAGAGTTGCTGCATTGGAGGATGAAGTGGATGTTCTGCAAACAACACTGGACGAAGAACAAAACGCCGGACGCTATGAGGCCGAGGCTGCTAAGCGAGAATGCGAAGATTTGAGAGAACAGCTCAAGTCTATACGACAACGCACCAATTCATCCCAAGTAGCATCAACACAAGTCCTCAACAAGGAGATTGATGATCTCAGGGAACAACTTCGACAGGCACGCAAAAGGGCAGATCTCCACGAAGGTGCCAGTCTCGAGGTGGAAGACCTGAAAGAACTACTAAAGGCTCTCCGTCAACGAGCTGGCTCGTCTGATGCTGCTAGTCAGGAGATTGATGACCTCAAAGAGCAACTTCGAGCTTTGCGACAGCGTGCCAATGCATCAGAGGCGGCGAATATTGAGGTTGAGAGTCTCAAGGAGCAGCTGAGAGTGATGCGCCAAAAGGCAGGTTCATCAGAAGCCGCTCAGTTTGAGATTGATGACCTCAAGGAAGAGCTTAAGACATGGCGTCAACGAGCCGAGGCAGCCCAGGCCGCTATTGCTACTTCAGAGCAAGATGCTCAGCAGTCGACAGAATCGATGACACGATTGAAGTGGCAGCTTTCGGACGCAAACTCTCAATTGGATAAGCTCTCCAAGGAGAAGCAATCTCTTCAGGACCAAGTTGCCAAGATCACTGCTGAACTCCATTCTGTCAGCTCCTCTCTGGCTGAAGTCAAGGCAGAGCGGGATGAACTTGATGGGGAACTTCGCCGAACGAAATTCTACGACAATGAAACCCTTCGCGTTGATCAAGAGAGACTTGACCTCCGCACGGCCAAACTCAAACTTGACAATGAAGTACGACGCCTCAGAGATGAGAACAAGGCTCTCATTGAGCAGCGTGATGCGATTGAAAAGACGCTAGAGGATGAAATCGAGAAAGCTGCCGAGGAGGAAGAACGTCTGGGGCAGGAGATTCTTCAGCTACAGGCCAAGCTACGACAATCGTCCTCAACAGACAGCCATGATATCGCTGCTGCTCGGCGCACGATTCGTGAGCTTGAGCGTCGTATCGAGGATTATGAAGCCCAGCTGAATACTCGCCAAATACCTAACAACTTCGAGGGTAATAGCGAGCTATCTATGATCCGTAAGGACCTCACTACAGCTCGTCAAAAGGAGCTAGAGTTCCTACAGAAAGAGTCCGCCCACCGTGATGTCGTCAAGGGTCTGAAGCGACAAATTGCCGAGCTCGAGCGTCAAGTTCATGAGACTGAAGTCTCTCGCCTCATTGTGTCTCCAAAGTCTTCAACCAGCGATTCTGGACGCAAGTCGGAGGTCACGGAGCTCAGAAGCCAACTCTCCGCAGCCCAGAAGTCAATACAGGAGCTCAGATCCAAGAACCGTGATGCCGAGCGCAGAGCGATGCAATTGTCTCAGGACTTCCAGCGCCAATTGAACGATCTCGAGGATCAGAAGATAGTACTCGAGGAGGTTCTCGAGGAGGCAAGAGCGCAAGCCGAGGAGACAGCAGCACAGCATGAGCGTGCTCTTCGTCGCATGAAGCATCAACTAGACAAGGCAGAGCGCGAGCGCAACGCCTTGGCCACAGTACAGCCTGACCTTAGCAAACATGACCGCCAGCTGAGGAAGAACAAGGCTGAGATGGAGAACCTGGAGCATGATGTTCTTCAGCAACAGGAACTCATCGAGGGCCTTGCCGCCTCCGAAGCTTCTCTTCGACGCAAGCTAGAGCGAGCACGCAGCGAACGGGCAGCATTCCGTATGAGCGCGGAGAAATTACAGAAGGATCTTGAGCGCATCAAGGCCACAGCAGTCGCCGCTAGAAACGGAGCTTCGGACCGACGAAGCGCTGTTGACCGCAAGGCTCTGGATACCACCATCGAAGGAGCTGACCAGGCTCTCGAGACAGTGATCAGGGCAGCTGAGAGCGCCGACGAGCGTCACAGGAAGGAGTTGCGAGGCATGGTGATGCAGATGGAGTGGATGCAGGCCCGTTTCCAGCGTGAAGCCTCTCTTCGGGCTGATGCCGCGTACGCAAAGAAGTTCCTCCAGCTGCAACTCGATGTTGCCAATGCATGGTAAGTTCCCTTTGTCTCGTCTATGACTCGAATTATACTAACAACCGCACAGCAACAAAGCTCAACTGCGTGAGCTTGAAGACATTCGCACAAATCTCCTTGGCAACAAAAAGGCTCTCTCTCTACCCAGCCACACAACAGCTGCCACCTCCAACACAAAACCTACTCTCAAGACCTTCCTTGTCATGGCGCGCTTCATCGCTCGTGCTCGCTTGTCAGCCAACAACTGGGCCAAGCAAGAAGTTGTGCGTCGCAAACTTGTTGTTGCAACTGAGGAGCAGCGCAAGGTGAAGCGATCAAGGCAACTAAAGGTTGTGAGAGCTGAAGCATAAGCAAACAAAGCATGTCTTTACACGGAGTCTGGATATATGTAAGCTGGCAGGACCACCGACAGAACGAACATAGCATTGCATGAGCGAGAGCGTATGGTTACAGGGCTTGTATGGCTGGTCTGTATCATTGTCAATATGGTTATTAGCATGGTTATTACAGATACCTAAGTCATGTTTCTACATAGGGTGGTTTTCGGCGTTGAGAAATGGAATTTGGCGATCGAAGCAGCAGTACGTTATTTACATCAGAAAGAGGCTAGACGCTATGAGCATCAAATCAAGAGCATTTTGATTCAACTACACTTCTCACAATACGCTTTATGTTTGAGTTGTTCGACACAGCTAGTCATCAAGACATCAAGAACCAACTACCAAATCTTTCAGACAGCCTCCCATTGCAATACCATCCAATGGTATTATGATACTCGTTTTCAGAAGGAAAAAAAAACCTCCCCCCTTTCCACCCAGCTTCCACCTCTTCACGTTTCTTCTAACCCAAATGCAGCTGGTTTTTCAGTAGATTCGGGGTATTCCATCTCCAAGTTCGACGTACGGCGTTCATGGTTTATATACATTACATGACGAACAGTAGGTTTGTGTCTGTACTTGTTAGTATTTGACTTTCGAGGTCGGAGATAGTTAGTTCGACTTACCAAGAGGGTGACTACATGACAGCTGAGGCTTCTGGGTGTATCGTGTTGCGAGCTCGTCACGGATGCTGTTCAGAAGCTGAACATAGCTCTGCTGAGGACTCTTCTTGAGGGCAGTGACGAAGGCCCAAGACATGGCACCGGTAGCCTGAGAGGCGATAGTTGCATCGGCACTATAGAATATGTTAGCGAATTGCTTTAACCGTGGTGTGTCGTGTAGGGGTAAAGGCAAAATCTCCACCGATCCAACGCAGCTCGTCGCCCCAAATGCGCAAATACAGACTCTTTTAAGAGACCATATCTGGCATCTGGAGCAGGCTCGGAAGATAGTTATTCAAGTTAGATACAACAATTGCCAAAGCCAAAAACGCCTTGCGCCATGCTAACAAGCCCAGTTGAGAAACCTGTCCCAACAACGAAAAATGAACAAGTGAAAGCCAAATAATCAAGCTGGAATCATAGGGTAACAAGGGTAATACTGAGGAAATAGGGGTACCCACGAAGTCTGATCGTCTTTGCTGCCGGACCACATGATAACGTCGGCTGGAGAGGTCTTTGTCCTCAAGTTGCGTTCGCGAACTTCGTCGCCATTGGCAGCCTTCTTGATAAAGCCGAAGATATTGCTGGCCACGCCCCCAAGATCGCCCTGGCTGTACGAGGAGATGGCACCAAGCAGACCTTGCCCTGCTTCCTTGGCCAGATTGGGCTCCTTGAGAATGCCTTGCGTGGAGTAAATGTACGGCAGATCGAGGGCGGTACCAGAGTGACACGAATCGAAGATTGCTGTCAGGCGAACACCGGCTTGTAGGGGGCGAACCATGATGCGGTGCATCTCGTCGTCGGTGATATGGCCAGTCTGCCTGAAATCAACCGGGTAAATGACTTCGTCATAGCCGTCGTCTTCATCGCCATCAAGATCCTTTGTTTGTCCACCATGACCTGCGACTGTTAGTAAAGGTCCTTGAACATGGGGGTGCTCGGGGTTCCAAAGCATAGTTCGTACCTGAGTAATGAAAGAATAAAGAATCGTTGGGTCGAGCATCTTTCACTAGCCAATGCATAGCTCGAAGAATGTTTTGTTTGGTTGGCTGGCTCATGGGGTTTTGCTGATCATCGGTAAGGATCACCATATCCTCACGCTTGTAGCCAAAGTGCTCAGAAAGATAAGCAGTCATGTTGCGGACATCGTTGATGCAGCCTCGGAGTTGACCGCGCTGGTTGAAGTAGTTGATTCCAATAAGAAGAGCTTTTCTCCTGCCGGTGCAGTTCGAGTATCTGAAGTTATAGCTATTGGGAGCGCCATGACCAAATTGCTGGGGTGCTGTAGGAGGAGGAGCAGGGCCACCTGGTTAGAGTTAGCTGGTACTGTACAAGTCGGTCGAGGAGCACATTGTCTGTAACGTACCGCCAGGTCGCGAGCCGTAATTAGGCTGAGGAGGTCCTTGTTGGTAGTGACCACCGTATTGCTGTTGTTGGGGAGGAGGCCCTGAGTAGTACTGCTGTTGGGGAGGCTGTTGTTGGTAACCAAACGGCGGCTGCGGAGAAGGCTGGCCTTGCGGGTAGCCACCGCCGTACGAAGGTTGGGGTCTATAACAGTGAAGACATTGTTAGTTGTGAACTCCATGATGACGAATGGTTCGTCGGGCAATAGCATAAGCGATCGCCGGGCGCATGGGAAATACGGGGGACGTGTATCAAATGA
>JAAOAN010000564.1:0-12972 GCA_013396205.1 Fusarium mundagurra | reverse complement strand
AGTTTTTTAAATAATTCTTAAACAGGGGCATTTCTCTTTGGCTTTGCACGCGGGACGAGTAGACTTTGTTCTCGTCAAGCCTGGCAAAGGTTGTCAACGCGACTTCAGAAACTTGCTAAGCTGGTCAGACTGCACGCTCTTCAAGTTCCGAGTTCAGCACTCCCTCCTTTCCGGACTCGATACGCTCTGGAAAGGGACAGTCGCATCCATGTCTGACATTTGAAGTTTTAGCCTCTGTAGGGCAGGTGAAGTAAATTTCCTTCANNGGAGGCCGGCCACGTGGGGCCGGCTGAGTCCGTTGAGAAGCCATTTTCTTTTTTAACGCATTTCCTCGCGGCCCAGCCTGGAATGTTTGCCCCAGCGAGAGGCAAGCACCAGCGATTGATGGTGAATGGTTAGAAAGGCAGTATCCGTGGTTTCCAGTTCCAATGCTTATAAATCCGTGAGAGTTTGTCTACAAGACAAATTGTGGGGTAATGCTGACGGCGGCCTATCTGACTTTCACTATCTGTAAGCTGGATGAGAACTGCGGCAGCAGACACAGCAGACAAATTGCGGGTCTAGTTACCGATACATGGACAACTTCTCGGGCTGTTTACAAATCCGGTGACGTCGGCCCCCTCAACTTCCAGCCTGTCGCTCCTGTTCCGTCTATCGCTGATAGGGAGGTCTTACTTCCATGTCTTGGGAGGTTCCGCTAGTTTCAACCCTAATCTTATTTATAATCTAGCCTAGACCCGCAATTTGTCTACCGATGTCTTTTTACTGGCCCGAGATGGTTCTATGATATACCCGTTGATTAGTTGAGGCAAGGCAGATTAGTGTCTCCGCAATTTGTCGCATCGATTTATCAACAATGGGGGTAGCCCCCTCCCTTCCCCTGCAATCCTGACTATTCGCTTCATCTGCTCAGCGCATCTTTATCGATAACACCTCAATCCTACCTGTTTTGTGGACAGAAATGGATAACTCCCAACCGGCTCGCCGTGGCCGTCCTCCGATCCAAGACGGGCAAGACATGGTCAATAGTCAGCAGGTCAGTGTGTGGGTGACTACAGGACCCGATCCGCCTGCTTCGCAACCACTAAGAAGCTAACGAGGGCCCTCTCGCTCCAGAAGAAGAAGCTAGGGATGCGCCTTGCACAGAGGTCGTACCGCGCCCGGAAACAAGAAGCTCAAGAATCCCAAAGGATCCGAGCTGGAGAGCTCAGCCGCGCTCTGGACAACGCATTGACAACCTTTTCCACGCTCCATCGTCGTATTCTCGATTCCTCGCAGGCTCTAAACTCGCCGGCTCTTCTTTTCCATCTGAACGATGCCGTGGAACAAATGGCTACCATTGCATCTAGCACGAACAAGAAGTTACCCTTGACGCATGCTCCAGAGGATTCAGGCACTAGCTCTCATCAACATGCACCTGGAGTGCTGGCTTCACATCAGTCAGCCACTGTAGCTTCCGGAGCTATAGCCATATCTCTACGGACGAGCTCTTCTAAGCAGATCCCAGTGCCAGCAAGGCTCGAAAGAGCCTGCTTCGAGCGTGTGGTATCCATCTTATCTAACAGCACGGTAGATGGGAGCCAATTCCCAGCCTTGGCTCTTCCGCTCCAGTTGCTAGGTATAGAGCTCCTAATGGTCACTTCTCTGCGAGGCATGTCGCTATTTAATGCTTCCGTGGGTGATTTCAAGTATCCACAGCACTCTGTTTCCCGGCTCCCGAACATGTACCGCGTTGTTGAAGGTGAAACCAAAGCCGTGTTCAGAATGCCATCTCCTTTCTTGCAGCGCATCATGAGAGGGAAAACAAGGACAATACTAGACACGAATCTCGCGCACCTCCAGGGAGAATGGCTTGAGGCTATGGATGTAGAGGAGTACCTTGAAGAGCGGGGAATCTATATTTGCAACACTGTTACGAGCGGCACAGCAACGACAGGTGACACCATGTATCAACCGTCTGTCCAAGGTAGCGCGCAGAGTATACCAATGGAGCAACGTGTCCCTTTGTCTTCATCGGCTGGTTATCCTGGCCATGAGCCTGCAGACTATCTGGCCTTCGGGCTTCCAGGGCCGAGACAATGGTTGCGTTCTGCTAACAGCCAAACCAATTCAAGCGGTATAGCAGGTGACCTACAGTCGGACTTCAATCAGCAGACCACTCAGGGTATCGAAGAACCCTCCCGAGTCACTGTTGACCTTGACAAGCTCGTGTATCTACTCGCGGAGAATGCCATGTGCCTTGGTCCTGTTCCAGGAATCCGAAAGGCTGACGTGGACGCCTCGATTCGGGGATCTATTACTTTATCCTAAAGTCTGTAGGAATCTATCACACTCTATCATTCATTCCTAAGCTTGATCTAAGTTTCTGTTCACAACATCATGATGTAATAGTCTCTCTAGTCGTTCCTTCAACATATTCACTACCAAGCCACTACTTGGAAAGCAAGGACAAATCTCCCATAAGAGGCGCTGCCAGGGTGGCGATACGCTCAGCTATCTTCCAATCTTCTCGCCCATCGAAATTTCCCTTCACAAGCTTATCCTGATACAGCCCCCAATTAGTCACACGTTTGCCTTTATCCTCGCCCACGCCGAATACATCAGTCGTGCAATATGTAGTGGCACTGGCGGTTTTTTCGCCCGTGACTTCGATGAGCTGCGTGGTTAGAGCATGCTGTGTCTGGAAATTCCCGACCATGCCCTGCACTCTAGTCGTGATTGCAGTGGCCCCTTCAATAGGGCCGCCAGGCCCAGGGAAGTCGGCCTTGGCGTTGTCAATGAAGGCCTTTTGAAAGGTGTCCCAATCTTTGAGATCAACACCGATGCAGTAACGGGCGATGCAGTTGCGGATAAGTTCGTGGTCTGAAGTGGCCATTATGATTGCTTTTGAAATTGTTTTCGTCGGGTGTGATTGCAAATAGGCTGCTGTCAAATGCACCGGCCTTCTTTTTCGTCGATGTAAGGAGGGGAGATGAGACTATAGATAAGTTCTGTAAGAATTGATTGGAATTGAGAAAGTCTCCGTCAGAAATAACGTGAAAAGGGTCTTACAAAGCCTGTAATGCGCCTTTTCCTCAATTGTGGTTTTCCTTCTACCCTATTGCTCCTTGCGTTTTCCCCACTCTAATAGTGTAAGCAACTCCTCCGTAGACAAATTGCGGACCCCCCCCTGCTAAGGTTGCGTCCAGTACGTTTTTGCGTAATTAATAATATATACTTTACCTTTCTGCCCTCTTTTTCTCTATTGGGTTGATCTAGGAAGACCTCTGATTGATTAGAAAACATCCACAGTTGAAGGAAAGCTTCTTCCTCTGTAGAGGCCGTTCTAGTAACAGACAGCGGCATGGATAACATCAAGCCACTAAGTTGGCCCTTGTCACTTGGATTTGTCTGTCACAAGGGAAGGAATACTTCTTATTTGTAATAGTAGGCTTAAGTCCTAAAGCCGAATGTCAATGGTCTTGTTGTCGATTTAATCGTGACCTACAGACAGTATTAGGTATCTAAAGCATATCTATCGCTACAGTAAAGCTTTTCCTCTCAGACAGCAACAGCAGAATACACAACATCACCATCAAGAATCATGAAGGAAGCATATATCGACAAGGACCTCAACGTCGAGATCCGCGACGTTCCTATGCCTACAGCAGGGCCAGGCGAGCTCCTCATTCGCACAGTCGTGTCAGGCACAAACCCCAAGGACTGGAAGATTCCCAAGTTGATGGGTGGAGACCCAGCGAATCATGGTGACGATATCGCCGGCTACATCGAGGCTGTTGGCGAAGGAGTCACCGGATTCCGTCCAGGTGACCGAGTCGCTGCTTTCCATCAGATGTTTGCTCCTTATGGTAGCTACGCAGAGTACTCAGTGGCCGCCGCTAAGTCAGCATTCCATCTCCCCGACGCCACCACCTTTGAAGGTATGAGTTTCCTTTTCCTCTTGCACATATGATCTATGCCTCTTCTCTAATACTTAAACAGAGAGCGCCACCATCCCGCTTGCCAGCATGACAGCTGCTCTTGGCGTTTATCAGAGACTCCAACTGCCCCTACCCTGGAACTCTGTCACTGTCCCAACGCCCCTGGTGGTTAACGGAGCCGCAACAGCTGTGGGAGCCTTCGCCATCAAATTTGCAAGCCTTTCGAACGTTCATCCCATTATTGCCATTGCAGGTAATGGTATTCCATTCGTGAATACCTTGCTAGGCAAGAGCAAGGGCGACATCATCATCGACTACCGGCAGGGAGCCGAGTATGTTAACGAGGAGCTTCGCAAGGTCGCAGAGAGGCATGTGATCTCGTATGCCGGCGTTACCGTGTCTGATGAGGCAAGCCTGAAGATGCTTTCTAAAGTCGTTTCTGCAGACAACGGAAGGATTATGAGTGTCATTCCTAAAGACGATGAGGTAACTCAGGGAATTACTGTGCTGGGATCGAATGTTGGCCATATCCACGAGGCCGCCAAGGAGGGATTCAAGGTTGGAAACGCAGAATTTGGTGCTGCCATTTACAATCTGGTTAGTCTTGGCCTGGCCGATGGCTGGTTCTCGGGGCATCCTTACGAGGTTGCTGAGGGAGGACTGGCTGGGCTTGAGGGTGCTTTGAAGGATCTGGAGGCAGGTAAGGTATCTGCAAAGAAGTATGTCTTGCGCTTAGCAGAGACACCTCACGTACTTAAGGAGTAGGGGAATGTATACTAGCTATGATATGAACTACCTTACATTTAAGCTATATTGATTTACTGGATCATACAAGACGCCCAAGTCCAGTCTGTTGTCTAAAGCACAGTTCGTGCAAGGGATTCCAGTTTGTGAGTCAGTGGATCCCGATGAGGGCGGCATCTTGACTACAGATGTCGATGACAGATCAGAATAGGTATCACGAAGGAAAGACTAGATAAAGAAATGTTTGCCTCGGCAAACTTCAAGATGCTTTGCTGCCGAGGCAGCACACCTAACCTAGATACATATGATTGGATGGTGTTTGACGAGGGTATCTATCGGGAGAAACATTCGTCAGATCTGCCGAGGGCCTGATCATAAGGAATACTTACTTATGTGCCCTGGGAGTTGAAGCCTCTTTTAACCCTCAACCTTATTTTAGTGCTCTGCAGGGTGCCTATTGAGCTAGTTGGACATCAAACAAGGGTTTCGGACCATTTGTAAGAGATCCCAGGATAATATCGGCCGGCTTCACAATACTAATGCTAAAACAATATTTAGAGAAAAGTTTCGAGATGGGAGGATGGGAATACCGATATCAACATCAAAGCAAAAGATGCGGCCAATACACTAACCCGCATGTTGCAAAATGCCCACTTTGGCTCAATCAACTCTAATGTGATTCCATATTAAAGTAATTAGATACTGCAGGATAGTAACTATCCATGATGCAGAACTAGTTATAACTTTTACAAGATTAACGCTTGCGACGGCTTTGGCCGCATGGTTGGACAAAGGCCAGAATCCATGCAACAGTGAGGACATCACATCTGACAATGAACAAATACCCTCCCAGAAGAGGATTAATAACGTGAATCCTCCTACCACAATGGTGAAAATCAAGATAAAGAGAAATCCGGCCCATGCCGATGAATCGCCTCTTTCTGGTCGACCGCTGTAGATTTGAGCAACAAGGTTTAGTATACCGAGGACCTATTAGCCTTAGCCGATGTTTTTCAGGAGAGACAAAATTAGAGTACCAATGCGGCCACCGTAAACTGCTGTAGCTGGCGGGAGAGTATTTGCTGCTCATCTACATGAGAGTTCTTGCTCTGCAGCGCCAAATTAGCTAAAACTGCATTAGAGTGCCCTAAGGACAACAGCGAATTGTTGCATACCTCACGCTTGGCCTCGTCGACCAGATAGTCAAGTTCGTGACTAATCTCGCGCAATTTATTGCGACACGCAATGACCCTCCACAAAGACTTCTTAGCATTGGGCTCATCCGCCACACTTAGCCACGCTGGGCTACAAGGTAGCCCCTCAGGGCTGATGCAAACATCTTGATCAAGGAACTCGTTGACTTTTCGGAGTATTTGGAGGGTACTGTATCTGACTTGTCCAATATAGTCTTGGAATTTACTCCTCCATCCCTGAAGTTTTTGGCCAGCGAGTTTTTCAGGTGTCTCTTGTCGGAGATCCAGGCTCTGCAGTTTCGGCTTGGTTAGATCTGCGACGCACTTTTATGTCTCTGGGGACTGTTGAAAGCGGACAGGAGCTTACATGTCGAGAGAGACTAGCTGCAAATTCTTCCTGGATGTACGTATGATGCTCAGCGATCCCTTCGAGGGTAGCTGCCAAGGCTGCAAGAGCATACGCCCTTGGAGAAACAATGGTATCAGCGGATTTGAACTCTGCATCAACGATGATGGGGTCTATGCCACCAACCATAACATCTTCCTCTTCTTCCACGGATAGCTTTGGTACGTCATCGGCGAAATCTTCATCTAGAAAAACAGCAGTCCAGTAGTGCTCGCTCTTGCCTGTGATCATGAAGGCGCATGCCGCTTGGTGTAGGAATACCCCGGGGCTGTCTTCTGAAAGTTCCTTTGATTCTGGGCGACTTATACCTAGAAAGGACAGGTTCAGGCGGGATCGAAACGGTTTCCGATCATTGAAGATCCTCCTTATATCCTCTCGATCTTCAAATCTAATAGCAAAAAAGGGGAGAGTAAAAGATATAACAAAGTGACGATTCCACCAGCTCTATGAACAGAGCTGAATATCAGTACGCGGACGACCTGGAATGATATTACAAAAAAAGCCACCTACAGATTCTCTGAGGCCAATTTTAGGTGTTGGTTTCTCGGTGATGTAGCTGGCAAACAGTTCTTGGAAGCCTTCGCGTTGATATACTAATGCTGTTCTGATAAGTGCCAGAATACTCGTTCCATTAGGGTAATTTATATATCTAGTCATATGTTAGAATCTCAAGATATTGCCAGTCCTGACGCCGTGAATAGAAGTTACCTACATGCTTCGACGATGGCTAACAGTGCCGTTCCGAACACGGCCAGGGAATGGCTACATAAAGGGGCATGGTTAATATTTTTACATGTTGGATACAAGTCGCACCACTCGATAGGAAGAAATAATCAGATGCTTACATTTCTCTTCAAAACTGCGTAAAGCTCAAGATAGTTAAGTACTCTGCCATACGCTCTTTCAGGCAACGGAAGCACTTCAGTAGAACTATCCCAGTCAGAAACCCAAGCTCGGGGTTCCTGCAAATCTTGGAAGTCAGGACTGTTAGAGTCACCAGGAACCGAATTTTCAAAAACGAATGAAGCTCCTTCACAGAAGGAATTGATATATGATGATATTCGTTTCCATCGTTGTGATCTTGGGTCAGGCAGGATAAAGGTGGATATCTCCGGTACATCAGGATCATGCTCCCTGATCATTTCGAGATATGTGAGGTTCTCACGTGATCCAATTGAGTCCAGGTGGATACAAAATCGTCGTTTCCAGCGGTCGCGCAAGGAAAGATTAGTGGCACATCTGCAGCCCTCAGCGGGTTGGCATTGGCTATAGCTGCATTGTGTTGCATCTCTGCATCTTGCCGGACTAGGCATTCTATCTCGACTGGACATCATATAATGAACTGACTGAGGGGCCGATATGTAAGAAATATAAAATTGAAAACTTCATGACGCATGTGTGTCAAAATGGGCGACTATATATCCTACTGGTGTCACAGTTGGGACAGCGAGGGACTCCACAAAAGGGACATGGATCAACGCTGACTTTCATAGACCCATTCCCGCAAGCACACTGTGGCCTTATTAGCATTCCGAGGCCACTCAAGATAGTCACGTTTGTGATTTCAACTTACACAAGTCCAAACCCAAATCACTCTCCGACGGGGGGGCAGCTTCTTGATTGGCAAAGGGGAGGCAGCTGACAACTGATTAGAATCATATAAAACCAAAGAAAGAGCCAAGTAAGAATACCGTGTAACCCATGGGAAGGCCTCAAACTGGAAGTTGGTGTCGAGTAATCAACGCTAGTAGTGAGATTGCCTTTGGTTGCCTTCTTTATATTCACTGCTGACTGGCCCGCCTCGGCATGGTACAGCCCAATGCAGATGTCTTTCCGGAATTCCATAATTGCACATTGAAAATTGACACACCGACAATTCAGCCTGATTTCTGAGGCGTTACGGCCTGACGTCACGTGATCACCAACAATCTTGAGAATGTTGGGATATTTCAGTCCAATGCCCAACACATAAGGAATCAGACCGGTTTTTAAGTTATTTTGAATGCGGGGATATAACTGTCCTACAATATTGGACCTTAATCTCTATGCATTCCGCACGGCAGATGGCATGTAGAGATGAAACAGTCTCGTCTAAAGGTGAAACAGGTCTTACACAAGAGACTAGACGAGACTGTTTCACCTGTAGACAAGAAACAGTAAGTCGGCCGCCCGGTGAACATTGTATCTCTGGACGGCATTTGGGAAAGGTCTAATACTAACAGTAAAGTCACCCTCCCTTTCTAAAGCACACACCTAAGACATTCAAACCAAACCTTGTGTCTCTGGCTGTCCCTGGAGGAACCCTCTCTCGTCTCCGTGACCAATCTCCTGTTCGTCGTAGCGATATCGTGACACTCGAAACGTCGCACACGGGTACCTGCGTGAATGTTCGTCGAACAAATCGGCACATCAAACTTGGCTGATTTTCTGGACGAGCTCGTATTCCTCGTCGAAATCTAGTTCTAGGTTCTTTGCGGTTAGCCAGAGCTATGCTTGAACATAGGTTGAACTTATTGGATTAGCCGGAATGAGCCTGTTGCTGCCGTCCATGTTGTTTTTGACTTTGATGTTATTGTCTTGGTTTGTTGTGTTTCTACTCATAATGCCGAACTTGATTGTGATGGGAGACGACAAGGTTTAGGTTGAGGATGATTTTTGTCCCAAGTTGAGTGTCCTGGTCAGCTCAATGGTTGACAGATCCGTGGTGAAGATGAGAAGGTTTAAAGCGAGAAGTAAAAGGCGGTCTTAGGGTTTTATAGTTTAGAGTGGATGGCTGACTAAGCGTCTGTACTGCCAAGAAATTCACATTCAAATATAGCAAAAGTAAGGCGGTATGTTTATAGTACATTTAAGAATAATCATAATCGTAAACCAATAGCCAAGCCAAACATTCTCGCAAACTATGCAACCCCGGTGACAGTCTGTATACAATGCGCAGGCACCTTAAGACAACTAATGGCGCTCCCGACGCCTGTTCTGTCTGCATTGTTCATGAAAGGACCCAGAGTTTGTCACAGGAAGCAGTTTCCAGACGACATTGACGAGAGTATCTAAGCGTTAGCAAGAACGTTTTTCGGCTCTCCGCCAAGGAGCGCAACAGAGGGGTAGTGACACGGCGCATACAAGGTGGAAGGATATCTTGGACATGCACGTTCATCGTTGAGCGCGCCAGGTTGATGGTGGCCGCAGCATCACGAACAATTTATGTTAGCCCACCGAGAAAGTCCACGCCCTCCTCATTGGCAGGGCAAGATGCACGCTTGGATCGCAATACCGGTATGAACAGGTAATATTGCATTGTTCAGCTACACGAAAGCCTTTCTTAATTTTTCTTATCTCTTGAGTTTCTGTGTCACTGCCACTCCCATCTAGAGTCACGTCTAACTCCAAAGAATTGTTCATATGATACAAAAACCCTTTATTCCCAGCTCATACCAATCTCGAGGTCCCCAACAGTTATTTGCAGTTGAGACTTGTGGCTGAGAGCTTATTCCGGCAGAGAGAACCGAGGTCCCCAACAACATGGATAGCGCCCCAAGACGGTTAGACATTGGTTTTTGTTGTCAAATTCGCATTTCAGGTTCCATAGCTTATCTTGAGAAGTCAATGTTAGCAGACCGGCGACCGCATTCGTCCCCTTGCGTTCATACCTTAGTTTCCATTTAATGAGAAGCAAGTCAACGGAGCCAGTTTCTTATGATTAGTGCTCTGCTTCTATCTTCTCATGTTTCTTTTTAATAATAATGATCTATTGCTAAGCTGTTCATCGTCTTATATTTATTTAGTAATTTCCATATGTCCCGCAAGCGAAGTTGCACTGAGGTGCCTGCATAATTGGGACCATGATTTCAAAGCTATGCAATCGGAGCATCTAGTCGTCGCTGCACTCTTTCAGTGCAAAGGTATCAATAGGTTCTGCAAGTGCTATTCCACTTTTTGAAGCAATAATGTTCAATTTGCATCCAGTGGCTCGCTACCCTGAGTGGGTTGGGCCTCAGACATTGGACCAAGATAGATAGAATTATTCTGTGGTCCGCTGCTTTGAAAGCACCTAAGGAGCTGGCTCTGTGGTTGCTACAAGTCCCTGAGACTGAGAGCAGGAGTAGCTTGTAGCTTTAATGTAATTTTCTCGAGATGGTGCTCTACGTATTGTATAGTTCCCTTAACCATCTCTTTATAGTTGTGAAGGATTTTACGGGTTACTGTACAAAATAGCCTTAAATATTGAGTAAGTTCATGAGGTAAATCAACCTCTGAAAGACCTATAACCTACAGATCTGTCTTGTATACGTATGCCGTGTGAGAACCTTTACAAATGTCCGGGCCTCCGCGATCCGGAACTCATGTACTGGAAGTCATGTCTCTGAGTTACACCCAGTCCCGAGCAGTCCGTCTAGTTCCATCAGAGTGGTTTACAACTTAGGGCACCAGGACTTTGTACCCCGGCAAGGGGAGCCACATTCAAGTATAGGCATTTTCGACGCTAGATCTTCTCACGCAAGGGTGTGAAGGGATCCTTGAGTACAATCTAGGCCCTCAAGCTCGCCTTGCAGCCGCCTAAGGGTACGTGGTCAGTCTCGGAGCAGAGTGACACAGTGGTGTCATTGATTTGTCTGTGGTAACGATGCTGTTTATCCAGCCGGCGACTAGAGTAACTGGACCCCTCATTTCACGTACAGGGATCTGGTATCATTACCTGTTTCTTGAGTGGATGCATCATGACAGCTCTGAGATTCTTCTGGAGACAGCATGAGAGAGGGTACAGGCCGAGTACACATACGCGATGTAGATGCTGGCGTATTGAGGCGACGCGAAAAGCGACACGAAAGCCGGATCGTGAGCCATAAGGCACAAGTTCAGTATCGCGGAATGCAATGGGCAGGCTTGAAGCGCAACGGCGCCGACTGGAATGGATTAGCTACTGAGCTCAAAGTCACTGAAATCGAGTAGACAAAGAGACTGGAAGTCATTATGCAAATGAACGAATTCACTTCTAGTACTATTACCAGCTGGGATCACCAAGCTATCATCACCAGACGCTACCCTCAAGAATAACTCTATGGCTCGCCTCTCCTTCTCATTATGATTCGCTAAATCAAAGCTAGCTCTCTATTTCCTTTATTATTTGTTTGCTCTGTGATTTGGAATACGAAGTTGGGAACTCCGAGTAGCTGAGCTGCGTGGAACTACACATATAGGTCGCCTTCTCAACATTGAAAAGGCTTGCCGAAGTCGACATCACGACTTTATTACTATAGCTACTAGTGGCAGAGCCATTGAATATGTATATCTTTTGACAACTCACCTCCGGGGTAGCCATTCTGGGCTCTTCTAAATTGTTCGCCGACACTTCAATGCCCACCTTTAGTTCCGCTTCTCCCTGTTCTAGAGGCAGAACGCCGCTTCGCTGTGCTCAGGATGGCATTGCAGCCGTACAGAGGTTGGTAATCCTATCACAATCATAGTCTATCAGTACATGAGCCTCATATGAGCCCCAGAAGCCCATATTAAGATAGTGCAGTAGTCTACACCTGGCGTTCATAGGTGGTGTACCTAGCGTTCCCGCCACCGAAATCCGGATTCCCTGAGTCCGTGTCTCGGAAGCCCGATTCCATGGCTTCAAGTTCGTCTGAAGGTAATCGATCTAGTTCAAGTTGATCCACTGAAGCTATCTTTGGCACTATGGTAGGTTCTTTAAATCATGCTGATGCATGGGCCGGCCGGGGGTTCTCATCCCAACCCATCTAGCCTTGAACCATCTATTCAACAGGCATAATCAATGCACTGAGCAGTGACTATTGTAAAGGTTAAGCAGGAAATATATTGATGCTTGGCTATTAGACGACCATACATGTCTATACACTGAGTCCGGATCGAAGCATACATGTATGCGTAGTCGTTGAGGTCGATTTAGAGAGATGAGTCGCCTGGCCGAGACGTGACTCAGGTGAGTGCCTTTGTCTGAGGAACAAGGCCACGTCGAACCTCCGAAAGGATAGCTGAAGCCCCTTCGGCACGATCTAGCAAATGTGGCTCACACGTCGATGCCATATTGCACACCAAACATTGGGGCATGCATCTGAGATCCTCAATAACTTTCTTGGGAGATGACTTGTGAATAAGGTCTTTTGAATCGGATTACCGGGTGAATCAGCAAGAACATGCAATCCGTCTGAGAACACGACCGCTGCCAATTTGTTTTAACTATGTACAAAGTCTCGATTGCATGGCTATCCTCCTGGCGTCTCTGATTTGAGCACAGGCCACAAGCCCAATTGACTCTCGTTGTGTCCCTTGCTCAGATCTAATCTGTCGGGTGCCATCTTAAGAGTCAAAACTCTCTCTGATTGGTCAAATCAAACCCACTGCTGAATTCTGGCTGAGGCCCTTTCAATCAATGCTGGAATTCTCACTGCGCTCTGCACAACAATCATTGAACGTTTCTTGAAAGTCTTTTCGGTACTGGGACCGGTAAACAGATTGCCCCGCGACCCGCTGAACTGTCGGAAGCGGCGTCCCTGTAAGAGCGACCAATTTAGCTGGGGCGGGCGGTGTGGGGGGGGGGCGCCTTTTGATGATATCTTCAATCGGTTCAAGATCTTCTCCCAGCAAAGATCGTTCTCCCCGCACCCCTTCCATCACCCGCGTGGTAGTATCATTGGTGTGACAGTGGAAATACCCTCCATGACAAACCAGGCAACATTCCTCT
>JAAOAN010000556.1:0-45950 GCA_013396205.1 Fusarium mundagurra | reverse complement strand
ACTATAAAGGCTTTATTATTTAAGTCTTAAATTAAAAAGTTAAAAGCTTAATAGCCTTATATAAAGTAAATAGTAATTAAAAAAAAAATTAATTTTATTATAAAAAGTAATATTAATAAATTATATAATATAATAATATTATATTAAAATAGCTTCTTATTAAAATAAGCTATAATTAATAACTATAAAAAAGAAAAGTTAAATAATACTTCTAAGTACTTTAATAAAGAAAGCTGCCTAGTCTATATAGGGATATTTTAGTTAAATCTTTACTAACAGCTTACAGTACCTATGCCTAGAGTTTAGAAATCTATAGTAAATAGCAAGACTTATTGTAGTTCTTTTCTTGTCTTGAGCATTCTGTAGCCTGATGTGAGGATAATACTGCTGACCAAAAAGTCTCGCGATTGTATGTTTCTTATACCCCGTTAATGTAAAAAATCCCTCTCCCGTAAGTGTACTATATGGGCAAATGGTTAGGTATGTCCTTAGAAAGAAATCACAGTAGCGTTATGCAGTCCCAGATTGCATTAGACCTATTGCGTCGCAACGCGCTCCCACAGAGTCGTGAAGAGCAATGAGCTAAAAATGGAAGTTATTCCACTAGATTCTCTGCACAATTCCCTGTCTGAGACAACTTCAGGGTGTGGCTAGCCGGTGACTTTCCGGCTAGGCTTAGAGTAACCCACCCGTGTACAATGGTTACAGCGCAAAGCAGACCAGCCCTGTTATGTTTGCGGTGAGTTTTGGGGAGGTAGAATACTGTCATATCTCACGAAATTTCTTACGGCTAGCGCAGCCCTAGGTAAAGTGAGTATTGCAACTGGTCAGGCGAACTTACCAGTCACTATCCTTGCATGCGGCTGAAGATGGCAATCTCGACTAACTAGCCTAGTAATAGTAGGACTTTTTCTAGTGAATATAAAACGCAGGTTCGCTTCTGGACCGCGATGATTAACGGCAGTGCTTACGAAAATCATAGGGGCCAGTGCTCAGACACAATCCGAAGGCCTCGATGGGCCTTGACTCGCATCATATGGCTGACACTATACAAAGAAGTACGCAAACTAGTTAATCCCGTAATTTCTACACTTATGCTTCTTATCTGCATTCTCCTAAACACGCTCCTATGAAACCCGATAACAGTAATCGGTGGGTACTACTATCTTTTTATATTAAGAGAAGAGAAATAGCGCAATAAATTATCCAGAAGGAAGGGCTAGCCACTCAGAAGAGCAGGTATACTGAAATATCTTTTTAAAATCTAACCTGCGATGCTAAATTCGATGAATTGTTCTCCGCTTGTGGGCGGAGAGCGTAGCAAATGCTCCGCCTTGTTGCTACACCTTGCATACCTTTGCCTTATATCCCTGTCCATGGGACGGACTATTAATAGCTAACTTACCTGGGTCACTCACGCCAATATCTGTTAGGTAATATAACTAATACAAGCGGGGTAGAAGAAGTTCGTTAAATAAAATATTTACTAACAAGATCATAAATATTAACTATATCTACAGGGGCCTAAAGTCGAGTTGCCAAGCTTATAAAGGCTTTAAGCAGGGGGCAGCCGCGAATTTTTAGGACGAGGTAGGCAAAAGGAAGCTACCTACCGCCGAAAACTGGCAATCTGCAAAGCAAGCAACGAAGTATGCAAGCCCGATATGCCAATTGTATAAGACAGTGATTTATAACAATTAAATCTGTAGGGACTTCTATCACCTTATAAATTGGTATGTATATAGAAGTACCGCTAATATTACTTGTTTTATTGGCCCTATATCCTTGTCGTGACCCCAGTGGAGGGTAACAATGCAGCAGGATTTATCACAACGCCGTGGCGGCTCTGGACCGTACAAGGGCAATGTATAGTGGGCAAATAAGAAATTGATGCTTACATATAGGGTGTTTGTGTCGTAAGAACAGGTGATACAAGTGACAATGAAATTGGTCGAAAGCGAATGTGACATTACGTGGTAAGTTTCTTTAGATGTGCTTCGGCGGTAACTGCTATAGGACTATTACTTAACTTGGCCTGAGATAAGAAAGCTAATAAGCCAGGAGAGGTAAACATATTTCGCTACCCTCTGATAAGTATTAAGCTTAACTTATAGTGAAGTAAATCCTCATAATGACAAAGTCTAAAGTAATAGCGAAAAAATGGCAATGTGACAGGGATGACTTGATGGACGTCCTCTTTGCGGCCAGCCTGATATGAGCCCTTCGTCCCCAATCACCCGTTACGTAATTGTTGTTCCAATCACAGGGACTCATATCAGCCTCGCCGCATCATGGCTTGACAACTCTAGAGTAAGCAGTCAGAGGCCGTTAGAGGAGTACAAGAAGGGTGGCAGGAGACATCCACCGCCAATGCATTCTCCATCGATTCTCTTTGATTTTGTCATTGCTCCTTTTTGTTTTTCCGCTAAGACCAAATATAACTCAATTATTTACAAAATCTTTTAAAATGGAGAAAGAGGTTGGTGCGTAACATACCCTCGTGCGGCTCGACTATCTTTAATAGCTATACTAATTAAATCGGAATTTAGCCGCAACGTCTATGCCTATCAATCCAGCAACCGCCTTCCCACGCTCCCCTACTGTTGATGAATACCCTTATCAAACCTTCACGCAAGGTCATTCAGGAGCTTTACCTCAGCAACAATCGTTTCCCGTACAATACGTAGGAACCGTGCCTCAGCGGCAAGAATCGTTTCCAGGACAGCAAGGTGTTGCCACGCCAGGCATGAACGCCGCCCAGGTAGCCCAGACTCACCGCACAAACTCACAATACAAGACCGCAGCTCCGATCGCGGCTCTCGGTCGATCACCTGCCCCTGTGGACTGCCCTAGCTGTGGGCAGCGGGGCTTGACTGCTACCAGCTTTTCAGTTGGCAACACCACCCAGTAAGCAAAGGTCCTAAAACATGTCGTCTTAGTGCTTGTAGCTAATACCCATCAGCGGCTGGGCTGCTGTCCTTTGTTTTCTGCTCTGCTTGGGCTGTATTCCATATCTCATGAACGACGCCAAAGATGTCGAGCACAAATGTGGACAGGTACTGGTCTCTCCTTGAACTTGATGTCGATGTTTGTCTAACGTGACCCAGTGCGGCGTCACACTCGCTACTTGGCACCGCAGCGGAACCACTGAGATTCGTTTCCAAGGGTAGCTTGTCTAACTGCTTGGTAACGTATATAGAAGAAGATCTATAAGAAGCATAATATCAGAACAAGAAGTACTAGAGTGTAAGATAATAGTATTGTAAATATTTTATTGCGTGGTGATCCCGCGGACCCGGCTGCGATCCGTACGACTAACTAACCGGATCAGGCTGCAATTAAAGATAGCCAGCTTGACGAGGAATTCTACATTGTCTCGCAAGCGGCGCTGAGCTATGGCATTTGCCATATTATGTATCTTACGGCGTTCCTTATGCCCGGCTATATTTGTGCCATTTACAAAGGCAAGGTTAAGATCGTGGCTGCCTATATCTTTATGGTCAGTCCCATTTTCAGTAAAAGAGGAAATTTCAATGCGTAAAATAGACAACACAACGCAAAGAGATGTTTTAGAGTATAAATAAGAAACGCAGTAACCTCTTCTTTCATCTAGGAGGTAAGGTAGCATCAGACAGTTAGGAATGGAAGCTAGACATAGACGCGGTGCTGCTTCTGTAAGTTATAGGGAATATTCATTCTCTATGTTTTTCCCAATGTACAGATCGATTAGATAAGCCCCTCACGGCTTAGCGGCCCTCTTCCCTATTCGTCAAGGACCCCATGTTGAGTGGGATTCGGTATCTACCTCCAAAAAAAACAGGCTAACGCTCCTTGTAATGAACGCAGTTACACTCCACGCAATCACACTTAGGTCCGCATTCACATCCTCTAGGCCCAGGTTGCGGGTCTAGATCCCGTGGGATAAAAATCAGGTTACACGCGTCCTGGCGCGAACGGAAACCGTTTGCTTCAAATGGTGCCATTGACAAAGGCGTAGTCTCAGGTGCGACTGACAGACGGAACTTGCGGATGACAGCTGCCAAGATCATACGCATCTGGTAAGATGCCATGTTCCCGCCTGGACAGCGACGAGCACCCAAGCCGAACGGCGCAAGGTAACGTCGACGCTCAGTGATTACCGCCGCATCGGTGTCTAGCCAGCGCAACGGGTCAAACTCATCGTAGTTGGGGAATAGGTCTGGTCTCTGTCGACTGAGTGAGAGTGATTGTGTGGTCACGACGGTTCCGGCTGGTAGGTAATATCCCAAAATGTTTAGCCCTCCTGGCGGTACAACGCGACTGCCGGTTAGAGCAACTGGCGGGCGGAAGCGAAGGCCCTCTGTGATGCAGGCATTGAGTAGTTGCAGGTTCTCTAGGCTATTGAAACCTTCTACCGACTGGAGTTCCGTTAATAGAGCTTCTACTAGGCTAGGTGTGCTGGCAAGGTAGTAAAAGATGAAAGCGAGAGCTGAAGAGGTGGTCTCGGTCGCTGCGAGGATCTGACCAGCCATCTCAGCACTAATCTCAGTCTTGCTGTCTCTGGATCGCTGGTCGACCATGCTATCCACAAGCATTTCATATACAGTAGACACATCATCGCTTCCCGGCCAGTTCTCCGCTTCTTCGACTGTCTTCTCACCCAATTCGAATAAGCGGTCACTGGAACGGATTCGAAAGGCAGCATGGTTGAAAGGACTGGACCTGAGCCACGAAAAGAGCCATTCGGGAAGGCAGAGGCGCCACACAACGAGGAAATTGTACTCGCCCACCACATGGGGAAAATCTCCCGGCTCCAGGTTCGAGTGCGGTCCCGCCATGACAAGCTGAGAATTCAAGAGGGTAGCGATGCGTAAGTGATGGACAATATCTTCCGAACTACTGCCACGCGATGCACCAAGATCGTTGACCATCTGCGCGATATTCTTCTCAAACATTGGCTGCCAATAGCGCATCGCCTTGTTAGTTGTCGCAATCATAACCGGGCGACGACGTGGACGGGCAACAGGATTCCCTGGATATGTGACCGTCCAGTCATGGCCACCGATACGCAGAGCTCGGATAGATTTCGGTGCAGTATCGAGGTCTAGTCTTGAGAACAGTGCCTGCACAGACTCCACGTCGTTGATGAGCACCATGTTCGGTGCTATACGAACTATCGGCCCATTATTTGATAAGAGATGGTCAGCCTTAAAGGAAAGACGGCCGTGCCATCTTTGCCAACGTATCCAGATGGAAGACATGGCAGGAAACCGGGGACCGGGAATCTTTGAAAGAGGGTGGAGCTTGGCTCGGTATATGACTTGGCAGAGTTTGAACAGCGCGCTCAAGATCAACACTGCCAGACCAGTGGTAGCTGGCGAGGCAGTCGAGAGTATAGTCTCTAGCATGTTGGAGAGAAAGAATAATGACTAACAGAATAATAGAGAAAGGGATTAATTCAGTGCCTATGTTATGTTATAAAAACTAACTTGTTTTCTTAAGCTAGCTCACTGGCTACTTACTTATTTATACTGAAATAAGAAAACGTGGTATTGCTGTTAAACGGAGCCACGGGATGCTTCCTGCCTTTACTACCTAAGTAATGTCGATCTTTACTAAGTGGCGCTAAATAAGCCACTATTTCCCTAGGATAATGTATTTGGCTTAGATAGACGCCTTAGCTTGGAGATACTTGTCTTCGCACGGGCCAAAGGAGGCATAAACAGAGCAAGTAATCCGTGCACAATACAATGTTCCATTGATCATATATAGAGTTCACCAGGGGGTTTTAGTGAAGTTGAGAATTCTTATAACAGTTACATCTCACGTAATATTTTAATAATAATTAGCATTAATATAACACTATATAAGTAAACCATACCTTGGGGATAAAAGTTAAACAGCCCTAACTATACTAAAATTCACTGGTATTTTACCTATTAAGGGGTTATTATTTATTTCTTAAAAAATTTATTAAGGAGTTAATGTAAGTGGCTTGACTACTATAATAAAAGAACAGTTACTACCACTATTATAAACTGAACCAATCTTGCCGTGTCCAGCACCCAGGTGGCGAGTTACAGGTTGCAAAGGCAGATATCGGGATTACCACGGAACCTAGCTGCGGTTTAATTGGTAGCAGAAGTAATCTAAGCCGGGTCAGAGGGTGCCCCCTTGTGCCCCCTGGCGGACAAATGTATGCTATTCCCTGGCCAAACTCGCAGCCGCCCGCGTAGATCATACTGTAAATCACGACTGTTGTGGCCTTTCAAAAGTACTCCGTATTAAATGCTTAAACGCTCGCACACTAAACCAATACCATTAAAGGAATCGTAAAACACGAGCCAGAAGGTTTTGGTGGCGTTGGTCTGTCCTCTGACCTAACCTAGTATAGGCAGGTGTTCCTTGAGGTGATAAAGAGGATTGCCCTGGTGCCGACATAGATTGTTAATCATGCGTGATTTTTTAGCTCCATGACCAGTGTCTCAGTCTTGATGGCAGACTACGTACTCTATACACAGGCTGCTGATGCCAGCTGGCTGCGATGACAAGAAATACCTCATATAACCATCATTACCGCTAACTGTTCAATAAGAAACCCCGCATTGAGTTTCGTATTCCCTAAGGGAATTAGCGATATGGGCAGTGCTCAACCAAGAGCTATCTCTTGAACGGCATGAGCCACTTGTATCGACTCGTCAAAGCAATGCAGGACATGATGAAAGATCAAGAACGTGACTTCAAGGATGCCTGCGCACAGGATGAGGTTCTTACTGCCCGTGAATACCTAGGGTCAATGGAGACTACCTAGGTGACCTACCAATAGTGATTTCATCGAAGGCGCTTGGGTTGATCAACAAGCAATATCGTATTGCTCGTAAGGCGCTGCCTACCGGGAAGAATCCCTTTCCAGAGCCTCTCTCAGACTGTAACCGCGAAGCCTGTGCCTTCGAGAATGGCCATCGGCGGGAGCAGCCAAACCGTCAGCCAACTGACCAGCCTAGCAGCAAGACAGTCCGCAGGCCGTAAGTAAGGTCGGTCGCCGCGAATCGGCAATAAATCTTCACTCACCAGGGTCTCGTTGGAAGCAAGCCAGCATAGTAACACGCAGGCCAATAGTGAGGTAAGCAGCATATCGACTCAGTGTCAGACACGAAGTCACTCAGCCACCCTCGTATCTGGACGAACAACAGGAGCCCGTGCTAGCGGTCGGAGGATACAACCTAGCATCCGGAGGACGAGGAGTCAATGGGAGCTAGTTGACAGCGATGGAAATATACTTCCTTCTATAGCAGTCAGAGAGTAGAGCGTTAGACGTGTTTCCTGAGCAATAACAGAGCAAAAACTTTCCATTCAAAACGGGACCTCTTGAGACACCCTGCTATGCCAAGATCTTGAGCACTGGGTGAGCTTAAGGTAAGAATAAAGTCACGTTAAGAGAGCTGGTCACACTGTGTTCGTCAGGAAGTTTTTATGGGTCCGCGATCCACCTTTCCGCGCGGGCCGGCCGGCTGCCTTCGCTGCTGATCTTAATATTGTTACGAGGGGTCTACTTATCATGCTTTCCTAAATGGGTCTAGGGTTGCCGGCAGCTGACCGATAGGTCACATGATGTACTGTAACGACAGGCATTCGCATTTCAATTAACGCCAAGCTAATTTCAGCCGCACTTTTTATTCTTCATGTCTCCAACACTGTGGGGGCCGTTTTATGTTAGGACTACCAACCAGTGGCCGAGGATTAGCGCAGCAATCTAAATATTTCTACTATTTGCTTACTCGTCACACCACTTTTATTTCCCTCATGCAATGAGAAATGTCATGAAACCAGGTTGCCCTGGCGTGCCCTTACAAGTTTTATTTTAGTCTCTTCCTTTTCGATTACCCACAGTAGTAACGCCCTTCCGTAGCCAAAACACACCGACGATTCTTACAAAACACACTCATACTCGCCATTGACATGGCTGACAATACTCCGTTCCTTCCAGACAATAGCAGCTACTATGAGCTCCAATCGCATGCAGGGAAACCGCTGAGTGTTAACAAAGGGGCTGTAGTGCCTATAGGGCAGAAGAGGCCATCTTCTGTTATCATCAAAATGTGTTCCTTTTATGTTGTTGGTATGGCCCTTTGTTTTCCGCTATTGCATTGGAGAGATATTCACTACTCTTAACCACTTCGCAGGTGCCGCTTTCATGGGTCTTCACTATTGCGTCTTTACTAAACTCAATGGAAAACCGGTCAACGAAACAATGAACCAGGGACTGTCAACTGCATTGGCTAATATCCTAGCCATCTTTGTTGGAGTATCTCTCCTTGGTGGCCTTGGAGTAGCTTATGACCAGATCCTCCGCCGCCTTCTACGACAAAAGACCCTTACTGATGACTTGATTGACAAACTGGGGACCCTTGACTCAAGCCCATGGAACCTCTTCCGTGGGAGAATCCTTAAGCAGATATTCCGAGTAAAGAGACTATGGCTTATCGGCCTCCTTTGTGCCGGGATACCAATTGCAGCCGTGTTTCCACCCGGTGCTTTGACGGTTAGCTTCAAAATGCAGTTAATCAGCCAATGTAACATATGCTAACCTTGAACCTCAGCGATTATGGAAACGGGACACATCGGCAATTCGTGGAGAAATCATTTTTCGAAATGAATGGGGATTTCAGCTATCAGTGAGGGCTGTCGTCTAAAGTTGTACCAAAGCCAGGATTTCACTAACCGCATTGTAGGGACCGATTGCGACCGAGCCTCAATGCGCTGGCTAGTCAGGTCCTAGCCTCAGGCGGACCTGTGAATATTGCCTCTCCCTGTAGCAGTTCTTGTGTCTACAACATCTCTATCGAAGGACCTCGCTTCCATCGTAAGGAGCGCCGTCGTGGTGATTCGTTGATGAAGAAATGCTCCAGTATCATCTACACCGCCGAGGATCAGAAGGACCGCAGCTCTCAGGAGCCTTACAGTCGCACCAATAACTCCTTCAAGATAAGCTGGCTACCGAAGCCAAGCAAATGCGAAATAAAGACGCTTGACTGCTCCATGACGCTTGCGACTTACGGACTTGAAATCAATAACTCTCCCGACTCATTCCAGTCTATCACTGTCAACCATGAAAATGACAGGGAGATATGGGACGAGGATCGCTGGATCCAGACACAATTCTATTATTACTTCTTTGATAGGGATGGCAAACCGAATGCCGTTGCTACCGAGAATTTGCACATTAACTTTACAAATGCGCAGGCGTTTGCTGTCAGTCGTGCAGCGGTGAATGCATTGCAGGGCGAAGTGGAGATGAGTAAGTTGCAACAATATGTATTAAAATACACACAGAAGAAGCTGATACTTTTGTAGTTAATGATGGTTTCAACGAGCAAACAGTCATCTTTTTCTCTGGCAATGCCTCACAAGTTCTAGGTAGCCCCTACATTGGTCTGTCCGACAGATACAATGCAGAGTTTAACATCTCGGCGGAAAGCATTGAGCGTTACCTGCAAGACGTTGTGGTGTCGACAATTTCACTTAATATGTCGACATACAATCGGGATGTGATAGCTTTAACAGGCGCCGATGTATACGAGTTCAGCGAAAAGGCTCAGTTCTTTGCGGGATATGGTGCCTGTCTTGTTGTCGCTGGGTTTATTTCTCTGTTTGGTTGCCTGTCCTTGAACTGGAATAGGGAGGCTTAGTTAAGTTGTAAGAGACCTAGTCAAGTGCAATGGGTTGGCATAGGCACTAGAACCTCTTAATTTCGATTGTTAAAGCAGGTCTTCAAGACCTTCAAGAGCTCCAAGCCCATATGATGTAACTCTGCTTCTCAACACGTTGGAATATTATAAAGCCTGAAAATTAATTATATTTCACTAACCTATTTTCCATTTAGTCCTGATTTTTAAATAGTTGTGTAGATTAAGTGTAAGAAGGGCGCCACCAAGTATTGGCATAAATAGGCTGCGGCTATAGTTGGAGAGAAAAGTGCTAATATAACAAGTTAAAAGGATATCACAATCTCTTTTAAATTATAACGCGCCAAGTATGTAATAAACATACTAAAGGGAAACAGTTATATATAACATCCGGAGGACTCTGCATAGAGTTTTTACGTGCTCCCACATACTATATTAAATGTTAATGTATTTTATATGTATGCATTACAGGCTCATCTCCTTTCCAGTAAAACCTGCATAGATATTAGTTAATATTTACTCCTGGAGCATATTAAAAGATTAGTTAGCATAGTAAATTTAGCATCTATACCTAAATATAATTTAGTTATTTACTCATTCTCTATTAGCGTATATTGATGACAACCTTATTGGCTCTGGTAAGATAATCTATGCCGCTATACTTGGCAACAACGGTGAGAGTCAAGGGTTCAGCCAAGGATTCGAGGTATGTATTTGGTTTCCCTAATAATCTGCCCCCTCTTTGCTTCTTGAGTTGTAGAGCAGTAACGAGTAGTAGTTAAATCTGTCTTAGCCCTCAGATCACGGCTAGTAGCCAACCTTTCCAGGGAAGCATGGGTAGGCAGACTAGCTGAGTCTCTCATTATAGGTCTCGATATCGACGACAACCCACTGAGAGTTAATGTGCCAGGATGGGACGAACACCGTCGGCATTTGAATGAGTGACTGCAATGGGCACAGTTGAGCTCGCGATAAAAGGACCTTTATAGAATTGAGTCTAATAAGTTTTACTGAATAATTAGGCCCTGTATAGACACAATGAAGGCCTTCGTAACTAGCCGAGGTTTCTTCAGTATTGGGCTAGAACTTACTATGGAAGGAATGTTGTGTACACAGTTGCGGACTGTTGAGTACCGCTTGTATAGCGACCTGACCCATTGATAGTTAATGAAGAGATGAGCTTACTTTTAGTGTAGGCATGGACCCTTGTTAGCTGGTGTTGTATTGATGAGTTAATGTTTGGCGAGGCTGAGGATTTAGACAAACCTGTTAAGAAGATATTCCTGCGTTAAAAATAAATACTTATCTGCTTAACTCGTTCTAGAAAATAAAGGGCAACCTGTAAGTCGTCCATATAACCGCCTTCTGTTTCATACAGACAACCGTGGCTGTAGTACACTTTTAACTGATATTGAATATGATTCGACCAGAAAAACTCATTGTCGAACAGATCTAAACCTACTGCTCTCGGGTAAGTGAAGAGACAAATAATGCAGATCAATGTCATAACCGAGGCTAAAAGCAGTTGACTAGTCCCAATCCAGCCACGGATCTTATCATGCCGCTCCTATTCTGGCTAGCAGCTGCCCCTTTTAAACTCCGTCGACGTTGGAGTGCAGTTGTTTCCCCAGATTTTCAGAAACACCCCAGGTAAGGAGCACAATACGCCGCACTCCGCATTTGTACCACGTGTATGTGATGAGATTGGATCATGCTCGTAAGACATGCGATCTTGCCACTCAGCGACTTATATTTGCCATCTCCTCACGTCTAGGTTGGGGCTTTACCTTCACCTTTACTTTATTGTAGCTGTGCAAGTAAAAGGGCCAGTGCTGCCCCGTATCTCAGCTCAACATGTTCTGTACCTGTAGGTTTGGTTGTCCTTGATCACGATTCTCTACTGACTATCGTGTTTCACAAGTCCAGGGCTTTACTGAACCCTCGGGCTCGGGGACACTTAAAGAGTCAAGGCCTACGCGAGGTCTGCATGCATGCGGTAACTGCAAGCGGCGAAAGATACGCTGCGACGGACGAAAACCTTGTAACCAGTGCGAGTCGAGGGATTTACAGGCAAGATGCGTCTACACACAGCAGATCCAACGTATCGTGCCTTCAAAGAGGTCCGTCCTCAACTCAATTAACAAGAGTCATGCTGTCCATGGCACAGCCCTAACAAAGTGACAGAACACTAGAAAGCTTGTCCAAAAGTCTCAAAGAACGCGACTCCATTCTGAATCGCCTTTTCCCGAATCACAGGATTTCGGACTTAACTTCACTATCAGACCAAGAGCTTCGTGAAGCCGTGTTACGTGGACGTTCGACTGATAAAGTCTTGCCATCTCCTTCGGACAGTACCCCTCAACAGTCCGTCACTCAAGACTCACAATGGGACGAAGAGCGACGTGAGCGCGACCCATTACCTGCTGAGGCTGATGATGTCAACGCATTGTCCCTGCCGTTTGACCGACAGGCCTCGTATCTCGGCATTTCTTCCATCAGAGCAGCGCTTGCAGCTATGCTTCAGGTTCGGCCTCAGTTACGTGGCTTGCTAGCCTCTCGTCAGGCAAACATCAACAACACCACCAGGAATGAGGAGGGTCGACCTTGCTATCACCCCCCAAGGCCCCTGTCAGAATATCCTCGCATCAAATGGAGCAGTAAAGGACAGGCACTAGTTGATGCGTACTTCCAACGGATCCATATCTTTACCCCAATGCTTGATGAAACCTCATTTAGAACGAATTACCTAGGCAGTCAACGTCAAGATTCGCCTTGGCTTGCTCTCTTGAATATGGTCTTGGCCATGGGCAGTATCGTATCTAGCAAGTCTAGTGATGGGGATCACTGCAAGTACTACACCGAAGCCATGAGACACCTCGACCTCAGCGCTTTTGGCAGCAGTCGCATTGAAACGCTACAGGCGCTTGCTCTTGCTGGAGGCTACTATCTTCACTATATCAACCGACCCAATAGAGGCAATGCAATTCTTGGTGCGGCCTTTCGGATGGCGAGTGCACTTGGTTTCCATCGAGAGCCTTCACAACAGGACGGAGACGGTGATCAGTTTGAAGCAGCAGAAGTGAGGCGGCGTACTTGGTGGTCTCTTGTTTGTATGGACACTTGGACAACTACGACTCTCGGTCGGCCCTCTTTTGGACGTTTTTCTCCTTCTATTGATATTCAGCTGCCCAAGGTCTATCTCGACGGAGAAGAAGAGTTTCGGCAAGACATGGGAATGACAACACTTGTTGAAAACATTCGCTTTTGCCGGATTGCAACTGAGATACAGGATAGCCTAGCTGTAACTTCTGTTCTCAATGCTGCAGACCGCAATCGCTTCGATGAGGCATTGATCAATTGGCATAGTCACCTACCCTCTATCCTTTCCGATGATCGGGGCGGTGATGAACCGGTTCGTCTTGCTGGGTGCATTATGAGATGGAGATACTGGAACTTGCGCATGCTTCTATATCGTCCAACACTCTTGGACGCTACAACTGGCCATCTAGCGGAGCCGGAGGTTGATAGCGGCGCCATCAAGAAGTGCCAAGAGCTTTCAAAGACAGCCATTGAAGATATAGCCAAGACGTGGCTGAGCCATCAGATGTCGGGATGGAACGCAGTATGGTTCCTTTACCAGGCCGCCATGATACCTCTACTTAGCATGTTGTGGAAACCTCAGAGCGCTGCTGTTCCTGAGTGGCGAAATCAGGTACAGATCGCCTTGAGGCTCTTTGAGGAGATGCAGGATTGGTCATTGACCGCGCGTTGTAGCAAGGGAGTTATGAGTCGAATCTTTGAGGCAAGTTGTGATTTGATGCGTCAAGGAGAACAGTCTTGTAGTGGATTGGACATGAACGACAGTAAATGCTTGGATGAGGAGTCATGCTTATGGACAGATGGATTGGAGGTGGATGATTTATTGAACATGCTGTGCCAAGATTGGTCATGGGATACAAACTGCACGTGGACTGAAGATGGGTTTGTTGATTTATGAAATTGCTAGTCGCCAGAATGAATACGTTATCTTTTCTTAAATTATATAAGACTACAAACCAGATAAACTGTCTGTGGCATTGCTAAGTTATTGTAAGTATAGGGCTTAACAATAAACTAAAGACCTCCTCATCCTTTTACCACTTCATAGCGCGGGATGAACCCCATTTACGGTGCTAACGTTAAGTAAGAATGTCCACACCACTTAGACCACCTTGCAGAGCGTTGCCCGGGAAATCCACTGACTGCCAAGCTGTAACGATAGAATCTTTTAAAAACATAGACAACTTAGTAATGTTCTATTTCTACCGCCAGTGTCATGTTAATCAACTTTTAAGCCAGAAATAAGTTTGTTATAAAGAAGGTGGCGTGACCCATCCCATTAGGGTTAGAGCGCTTTGTCAGCAGCGACGTGGTTGATATATAATATATCCCTCCCCAGTATCTGACAATTGAAACTCCAACATCCTCTTATCCTTACTAACCCCATTCCACTATATGTACAGAGTATACAGTTGTTATCTTCGACCTGCATTGTATTGAGAGCAACTTCTCTTAGCACCATGGCCGAAAATAAAAAGCATACATTTATTAACTATGACCCCTCTAACCCGCGGCCAACCCGCCCGCAGCGCCAGGCCGTATCTACATACATCGGAAAGCATTTCCGAAACCGATCGGCCCCTGCGCAACGGAAGCACTCACATTTAACCGGATCCCGGGCCCAAGCTCCTCTCAACACGTCCAGGCTCGCTGGACCAATACGGGAACTCTCTGACGGCGACGATGGCGGGCCTCGCCCGCACTCACTGATCTCGGTAGAAGGAGTACATGGTATGTAAATTGGCTATGAATCGCCGTCAAACTAACAAGGCTGCCAAGGGTTTCTACTTACACACTCTGGGTCGAGCAATCCGCCACTCTTGCGGCCGGTAGTGGAATGCTTTGTGCCTGTCTATCCGACTGAACATCGACAGAAGGTATTTGACGTTCTTGATTTTCGTAAGTCTTGCCTTGCATTAAATGTAATGTTGGTATTGAAGCATGACAATGGCCATGTTTTACTACTAGTGCTTGCTTGCCTGCTCCTAACACCTTGGACCCAAACAAAACAGATATACACTATCTCGCCGCTCGTTTGACAGATTGGGGCACTGGTCCTACCCCATTTATGCGCTGCTGGGTGCAAATGGTCTGTGGTGATATGACGTTGTTCGACTCGGTAGCCGCTTTTACACACGGAGTACGTATCACCACATTGGAGAATCAGGTTACACCCAGCGCCACTATGTTATGGCACAAGACCCGGGCTATAAGGGGACTACAAGCGAAAATATCTACAGACACAGAGGACAGAGAAATAACATGGAAAGCAAGCGAGACGATACTGGCGACATTTTACCTAATGGAAGGGGCGGCGAGATTTGGGTACGAATCTGAGTTTAAGTCGCACTGCCTAGGCTTACTCCGAATGATGCAGTTGAGGGGTGAAGTTGTGAGCGCTTGCTTGAAGGATCTCTATGTTGTTCAGGCGGTTGGGTTGGTAGAGGGCACAGAGATGGCATCTGAGCTTACGAATGTTGATAGCCATAATGGCTTTCCATCATCTCGAGATGCACAGGCTGTTGCTTCGGCCAGTGCCTTTTCGATGGAAACGAAACTTCGATACCCATACCAAGGCCTGCATCATGAGAATCCTCTATGGGTAAAGATTAATGCTTCCCCGGCTGGGTTCCATGACTTGATCATGTTGGGAGATCTCAGCATCGAATTTATTCTCCTCCTCGATGAGTTGCTGGGGTCTATAGACCGAGAGCAGCTCCAGCAGCACAGCAGCATTACCGAAGCAACAGAACGACAAGTGAAGATGGTCAAGCAAGCACGTCTATTGGAAAAGGAGTCAGATAACGCTGCAGAACGCCTGGCGTGTCTAGGCGTTATCATGTTTCTCACTCGACGCATCTCACAAATGAAAATGTTCCCTGAAGTGACATTTATTGATAAGCTGACCACGCTGGGGAGGCAGATGTTTCATGATCCAGTTGGAACATCATGCTACAATGACCTTAGGATCTGGGCAACGCTTATTGGTGTTGAGATAATGGCTACCGCCGGGGCCACCTTGAAGCAGCGTACTCATGAGGCGGCGAGGGAGTTGCTATTTATAGAAGGGAACACAGACGGCTGGGACGACGTAGAGAGGATAGCAAAGAGATATCTGTGGGATGAAAAGTCTTTGGCTGCGTGGAAAAAATACTGGATGAGCTGTCGGGATATGAGCTAGGGCCGATACTCAAGCCAGAATGAAAGAGAGGTCTGAAGTAAAGTAAGTAGTGCGGAATAGATTACTATCTGTTCAGTCTAGGTCAACATAGCCGTATAACCTCATAGTCTGGGCATCCTCTTCCATTCGTCCAGCCCAGGTACTCATTGCCTTGAGGAACGCTTGCACATTGTCTTCTTTGCTCATGTCAATCGGCTCTTTCCCTTTGCCAACCTGTCGTATCTGGCTGCCTGCGATGGTATTGGTCAAAGCGAAGTCATCCTGATCCACCTTTTGATTGACAGCAGCAGAGATGCTACCGCTTAGCATATCTTTAGCCAAACCGAATTCCTGGCAGAGCGCTCGACCAACACCAACACCGTCAACTGTTCTCAATGCCTCTAGCATCCCTCCCAACGTTTTGAAGCCTCCGGTGACGTAAGTTTTCGTCTTCTGTAATTGTGGGACAATCATGTCTGCAAAGTTCAGAAAGAATGCCTCCCTCTTCCTTGTCGAGTCGCGTTCATGCTTGAATGCCATGGACTGGTAGGTTCCGCCGCTCAGTTCGACAAAGTCAAACGTAGCCTCTTCAAGCATGCTGCAGAGGTCTCTTGCCTCATCAACTGTAAATCCGTCGGACTGAAACTCGACACTGTTGATTTTGATACCCATGATGAATCCTGCTGGTGTATTGGCCCGAATGGAGCGGGCGATATCCATGATTAGGCGAGCACGGTTTCTTAGGCTACCTCCGTAGTCATCGGTCCGGAGGTTTGTGCTTCGCGATAGAAACTGCGATAGCAAATAACCGTGGGCACCTTGAAGTTCAATTCCGTCAAACCCAGCGCGGTATAAGTAGGACGCTGCAAACGTGAAGCTGCGTACAACTTCATCCAGCTCTTCCTGGGAAGCAGGATGTGGTTTCGCAAACTCAATTCCGAGAACTCTGCCTTCGAGTTGAACGTCGCTCGCGGAGAGAGGCTGAGGTTGGATTCTTCGGTCGACTTGTCGTCCCGGGTGTGTGACCTGCCCGGTGATGAGACTGCCATGTGCCTTGGCGACAGTAGCCAATTTTGCGAACCCATCAAACCTCGGTCCGTCAAAGGGAGCGTTAGTGGGAATAATGAGATTTCCAGGCGCTTCGAGCTGGTCGTATGCCAACATAATGTTGCCTGTCAGAATATGTCCAAGATTCCCTTCCCCCCATCGCTGGTACACATTGTGAATCTCGGGGGAGGGTATGCCTCGGATCTCCTCTTTATGAGGATCCCAGGAACTGAGCTTCTCCGTCATTGCTGCCTTTAAGAACCGGTTGGGGGCTACCTTCCGGCTGAACTCAAAAATCAGTGGTTCACCGAGTTGTGTTGAAGGCAAAGAGGAAGACATTATTGGTAATCTGCGAATGGAGACCTATTTAGAGATTGAGAGTATTTGCACTGCCACACAGGTAGCAGAAGCTTCAGAGTATTTATACAAACAGACACTTAATTGCATTCTGCACTTAAAGGACGGACATTGCCAGAGATTTATATGAGAGCTTTCGGCGCAGCATGGTCGGGCTGATATGGTACTTTGTTACTTTCCCAAAATGGAATTTACTTCTGCTGACTAGACACCAGAACTGTACGAAGTGGATCTAAAGGTCCGTTGGCATACGTGGCTTATTTCGGTCCAGATCTACCATCTATGCCATACTGATATTGCCTTATTTGTGTTACGGAGTATGGGGATCGTTATCAAAAGCAAAGAGTTGTGTGGGGGATATACAGATTATTCACACTGACAGCTAGATAATCTGTATCCACTCTCTCCAGGTTCAGGACGCCTTATAATCTTGATTGGCTAGTGTTACCCCCGCTGGCCTGTGTGCCGATTATCCAGGTTGCTGAGCAAGCAAGCTGGACGCAAATAATACACTATCTCTGAAACGCCTTATATCGGCGGCACTATGGAATGAGTGAGATTATTTGGGGCAAGGGTAGTAATGACACATGTCGTCTAGATAGCCCATACATAGATCAGCTTGAGAAAAGTTATAATTGGGAATGCGCCGCTCGGTAATGGAGCTCTTTAGGGCTTCTTACTGGTTAGAAGTAATTGCTGTTTGGGGTTAAGCTCTTTGCGGCCCCCTAACCTTAAGTACGATACAGGGCGCTGTGATGTGGTTAGTTGTTACTGGTTAGAAGTCTTTACTGTTTTGGGTTAAAACATAAGCAGAGATGCAAGAGGCCTGTTTGAAGTAGTAAGATTTTAGTAAGTACATTAGCCTCTATGACAGGCTGTTAGGATTACTAAAGTGGAGACATTTTACATGTTATCTACGACCTTTCCTAATATAGAAAGTACTTCTTAATAATAAAGACTACGTCTCAGGATGGCACTGAATTGTATATATACTCTGTATTGTTAAACTTTACTCTGCTATTGAGCAGTTAAATTTCAAACTGTAACAGCCCAAAGTCTCAAAGATTTAATTACTATCACTATATCTATCTATTTTATACCTTTATTCTTTTCCAAGCCACAGCTATTACTTAAACGAAAATGAGTTCACTACATATAGCTCTTGTTGGTGCTACCGGGAACCTTGGCCCAGCCATTCTGGAGCAACTCCTCGCCGCCTCGCTGAAGCTCACAGTACTGGCGCGAGTAGGCAGTGCCAAAAAGGTCCTGGAATTGACCAATTCGAACAGTGTTAAAGTTCGAGAGGTTGACTACAGCTCCCAATCCTCTGTTGTCTCCGCACTCGATACAGTGGACATAGTTATCTCGACGCTTGGCTTCGCCAATCTGTATGAGATTCAAAAGAGCCTCATCGACGCTTCTATCGAAGCCGGGGTGTCGAGGTTTATTCCTTCAGAGTTTGGCAATGACTCTGCAAATCCGCTTGTCCAAAAGCTACCAGTCTTTGCCGACAAGATCAAAACTCAGGAATATCTCAAGCTAAAAGTCGCTGAGAACCCTGGGTTCAGTTATACCTTTGTCTATAATAACTCTTTCCTGGATTGGCAGCTTCAGATTGGCTTTATGGTCAACCTCAAGGACCATATCGCCACTCTTTATGACGGCGGCGACGTTGTATACTCTGCGACTCGGCTTTCAACCATCGGCAGGGCATTGGCTGCCATTGCAAAGAATCTGGATGTCACCAAGAACAGACATATCTACGTCCATGATATTGCCATTACACAGAATCAGATTATTGAAATTGCGAAGCGCATTGATGGAAAAGAGTGGGCAACTACTGTTGCATCTACGTCCGAGATTGAGGAGAACTCGTATCAAGCGCTCAAGAGCAGTGACCCAGCCGAGGTGGCTGGTTCGGCTCTAGGGTTTATCGCTCGTGCTTGTTGGGGTGAGGGATATGGTGGTGACTTCAGCAAGAAAAGCAACAACGATTTACTTGGTCTTCCGGGCTTGAGTATGGAAGGCCTTGAGGATTTAGTGAGGGATATAATTAAGAATAATAGTACGTAGTATCTTAGCTCGAAGGTGATTTTGGGTATACTGAGGAGGAACTCTGCTGCGTCAAGGTCATTATCTATAGCCTGCTTAAACGTTCTTTAATTCAATCTCATGCCACCTCTATCTAGTAACTATTTACATACATGCGACCCCTTGCTAGTTAGCTTATGACCGAGTGGAAGGTACTGAAGACTTTGGCTTATACATCCTCGATTTGTAATTCAATTGACTTTCCTTGTGCCATTGAGTCACTCCCGTTTCCCTCAGCCAATCTCTCATGTAAGAGAGCTGTACGCTTCGCAAATTCTTTCTCCTCGTCCCAAGTGAACGGACTCTTGCTAGCAAAGAGATAGTCGACTTCTTCCAATGTACGGCCAGCAGTTTCGGGGAGGAAGCAGTACACCAAGGGAATATATGTAAACATAGCACTACAAAAGAATGTCAGCGGCCACTTCTAGTATTGAATAAATCGAGGGATACTCACGCTCCGAATACGTAGAAAGTCTGCAAGCCAAGTCAGAAATCAGAAAGTCATGGGTAATTGAGGCGGGTCCATACCTTTTCGTCAATGCCCGAAAACATAACAGGCACCAAAAGAGAACCTCCACCATAGCCCACAGCCCAACCGGCCACGCCAAATGCGTTTCCCTTAGCTCGAAGCCAGGTAGGGAAGATCTCGGTGGGATATATGAAAGGGATTAAAAGCCAGGAAGCACTGAAGATTAAGAGGTAGATAAAAACCATGGCTGAAGCTGCCGTGCCGTATTGAACAGCCTTGTCTGGGTTATTGACAGATCCCCGAAAGAGACCACCGATAATGAACAAGGTAATACCGAGTGCTACAGCACCCCAGTAAAGGGTTCTTCGGCGACCTACCCTGTCGATGGTAAAGGCTGCAATGGCTGTACCCAAGATACCAACCAGCATCAGTAAACCGGACAGCCAACCGGACTTGATATTATCAAAGCCGGCTGTACGATAGATGGTTCCAGAACTAGCACTCAGTTAGAAAACAGTATTTCTTTTGTTCTAAGAAGAATAACTCACTATATGACCACGGCTGCAATCCCAGTGCCATACTGCATGAGCACCTGGAGCCAGAAGGCAAGCTGGATGCGGCGGCCAAGATGAATGTCTCCGGATCCGATGCCGAAAAACATTTTGAAGTAGTTGGTTTTGGCGAACTGAGACTCCTCTTCCACCACCGTCACAATCTCTCGATATTCCATTTGCGCATCAGGGTGTTGAGAGTCACCATTTCCCCGCAGCTTGGCGATGATTTCCAATGCTTCATCACGTCTGCCGGCTTTAACCAGCCATCGCGGGGACTCCGGGACCAAGAGGCTCAGTATCGCCAGGGAGATTACGGGGATGATTTGAATCGAAAACTCGAACCGCCAGCGGAACTGTCCACCGCCGACCTCCGTGAAGGACGTTCCGAAACCGATCCACGCTGCGAGGGCGATGCCGGAGAAGTTGGCCAGGAATGTGAGAGCAATTTGCTTGCCTCTGTGCGATGCAGCAGAAAGCTCGGCCGTCCACATAGGTGCAATGACGAGGATGAAAGCCACACCCATCCCAGCAACGAATCGTGCACAAAGCATGTGTGCAAGGTTGACAGCAGAGGCTTGCAGGATAACCCCGGCCATACACCAGAAGCATGCCATCCACATACCCTTGATACGGCCGTAGTTGTCAGAAAAGCTGCCGGCCCAAAAGGCCGCGAAGAGAGAGCCACTTTGTAGCATCAGTTACCATTACCTATTCAGAATAAGGAGACACATACAAGTAATATACGGCAGCAATACCGCCCTGGAGCATGGGTTTGACAACTTCGTCTCTGTCGTTTGTGTATCCCATACGTCGTCCGAACTCAGGTGAAACAGTCACAGCGCCCATAACGCCCTGACTGATGCCTTCGTAGGAGATCGCCACGGCGGAGGCAGCTGTAACAAGCCTGAGCAATTGCTGCCCGGACATGGACTTCCAGCTTTGACGATTCCACATGATGCTGATATTGAAGGCCGTAAGATCAACACAATAGTAAGTGTAGTTATGTGTCAAGGTAGTATTGGTTATGTTTTGATGTCGCCGATTAGAAAGGTTCTTGTGATGTTCAAGATGCCCCATTATATCTATTTCTTCTCCCCAGAGATTGCGAGTCTAGACTACTCAAACCCCGTGGGGATTTAGCCACCTCGCGACGTGGAGAATTCGCCATAGAGTCTTAGTGAGTGGTTTCCTCGTCTCGAATTACCAACAAAGGTTAGTTTAAAATTTGCGGCTCCGATTTTGTGTGAACATGATGATAAATCATTAGCCAGTAATGGACGCATGATGACACTAACAGGAAAAATTGAGCATAGATGCGGGGATGTTGCACTAGTACAGTATACTCAGCATAAACGGGTAGTTCCATTCCCCGGGATCCCTCGTCTCGAATCTCTGCTTTTTTCGTCTCGAAATCCCTTTCCTGCTTCTCGTCTCGAAAGCATCCCTTGCTTCTGCAATCAAACAACAGCCCCGATAATATGGGCGGGCTGCGATCTCGGAACGGCTGGTAAGTCGGGTGAGCCAATGCTACAGAACGATCGTTGACATGGAATAGCCTGACGTGCCGAGAACGTCGCGTGAAATGTACGCCTCTAGGAACAGGACGAAGATAGTAATACTGACTTGACAGGTGATGAGGCGAGACCGAATTGCAGGGTGGTATGTTCAACATGTTCAATTGTTCAACCAACCAGATACTGGAGCTAAGTGAAACAAGTGCCTCAAGCGGGATCAACTGTGTCGCTGGGACGACTCATCCCCTCGGCTGAAAATTAAGCAATACCGGCCAAAGCAAATGGAACACCCAGTCCCTGGTGGACGGTCCCCGCATCATCTGGAAAGAGATATTCCCTTTGCGGAAGGGGACTCACCACCACTCGATCCTCTACAGCAGCCGGATTCCGTTTGGTGCCCCGAGACTCTCACGTCGCCGTCTTCAGCGGCTTCAATCCTCGACCTTAGTCAACATGAATCTCCAAACCAGTACAGTGGCGACTTGGCCATGAGCGCACCTAGCATAGCACCTGTCCCTCCTACGCTTCAACGCCAGGAGGCTTTCTATCTGCATCACTTTTCCACGCACGTGGCTCAGTGGCTAGACTGCACGGATGCATCACGACAGTTTATGCTTAATGTGACTGTCCTGGCCAAGAGCTCACCCATTCTTCTATATGCAATCATCTCTTATGCCGCCCGCCATTTAGGTGATAACAATACAGCTGATGAATTTCAAGAAAAGTGTATAGAACTTCTCATTCCCTTGCTAAGTACCGAGACCATTGCCCACGATGAGACTATCCTCTGCGCCATAGTCATATTGCGCGTTTGCGAACAACTAAGTGGTAAGTCTCGTTGCAAGGTAGCTCTTCCAGGCTAACCTTACCGCAGTAACTGTGACTGGTGGTGATGAGGAGAGACATCTTGCTGGGCTGAGTGCTCTGCTCAAGGCATCTCAAGGACAACAGGTTGATCCTTCGGCACCTACCCTCTCTCAAGCTGCGTTTTGGGTTTATGTAAGACAATCCTTTTACAACGCTTGCATCAACCAGCAACCGCCCAATTTGAATTTCGACTTAGTGTTGATACCGCCACCATCCGTCATCCATCAACAAACCGTCGATGCCAAGGCAGAGACGGCCTGGGCAAATACCATGGCATGGATTTGCGCTACGGTTATGCAATACTGTTTCGGTGGAAGCCTCTTGTACCCAGAATCATCGACAAGGATGCAAAGATGGTACGAGCTGTCCGAGGCTGTAGAGAACTGGAACAAGACGAAGCCGAGTACGTTTGATCCAATATGGTCTGGAGAACCAGAGCTGGGAGTAGATCCTTTTCCAGAAATTTGGTTTACAGCAGATTGGCATGGTAAGCATAAATTCGTGAACAATTCCTTGTTAGTCCATGGAACCTGACAGTGCTCAGTCATGGCATTTGGATTTTACCATCTAGCTAGGATGCTTTTAAAGGTCTATCGTCCATCTCCGCGGTTTGCCATTCGAAATGTCCGCCGGATTTTGCCAGACTCTGATGTGAGTTCACGGTCCCAAGAGTAACATGCCTCGATTGACATCACCTCAGGAGTCTGTTATGGAGCATGCCCGAGCCCTTTGTGGAGCATGCAAAGGTTCCCCAGGAACTGTGCCCTCACTCATCACATTGTGTCACTCTACATTTATTTGTAAGCCGTACTATCTTGTCAAAATTCAGAGCTGTCTAATATATGGAAGGGGGTCCCTTGATGACAGATAAGCGAGAGCAAGCAAGCCTGGTAAGCATGCTTGAGAATCTCGAGTCATCGCATGCCTGGCCAACTGCCTGGATAATCAATGTTTTACGAGAGGAATGGTCACACTGCGAGTAGTACAGGACTTGTCTCAGACGCCGTCGCTGAATGATATAACGGCATGTTTCCCATCCCGGACCCATCCCCTATCGGGTGCCTCCCGATTAAGTCGCTTGACAACCTCCTCACTTTCGATTCCAACGCAAGTGTCGGACTTGTTTGTTCTCAATGCGAGGACTTTGACACCACTTCGATGCCCCAGTAGACCAAGTGAAGACTTGAAAGTCGTTGTGTATGGCCAGAGACCGTCTCTGGTCAGCTTTCGATAATTCAAGTCTCCTTTCCATATAGTCAAATAGCTGTCCTGAAAACGCTGAAACAGATCAGGTGCTACAGCGACCATCTCGTGAAATGACCAAGCTGTCGTCCAAAACGAGTGAACCTCGATACGCATTAAGCCGAGTTCGAAATACTTGTCGATTTGAGTGGCCAAAGAATCCAAGCCAATGGACCGCAGATGGTCGAGGAGGAAGTCCATATCGCTTGGTATTACATCGCTGACAAACCAGGGAAAACATTTTGCATGCAGAGTGATGCTTGTCCCGAGTCCAGATGCGATGAGGTATGCCGCGTAGAGGACGTCAGCAAATAGCTCAAATCCAGCATTGTCAAGAACGATGTCGATATGTCGATTCTTTTGAGTCAACCGATTCTTTTGCAGATAATGCCATACATCTGATGTATCATTGTCGATAATGTTCTGCTGACTCTCGCCGATCGCTGCACTTCCTTGTAGCTTCTGAATTTCCTCCAGACTGAGGTTGGTCAGAAGAGACAGATCTGTTGCGTTTCCCCATAAAGCCATCTCTGTCATTTCAGAAAAGACAATTCTCGCTGCGTCGTCGTCCAAGCTTTGGAGTGGCTGTGTCGGGTTTGCAATGACTTGAGTGACCTTGCTCGCTAGCTCTTGGACGGCCATCTGCGACTTGACGAGGGTAGAATTCTTTTGACGTTTAAACACATCGTACCCCTTCCAGTAAGACGACATGGAAAATAACAGCTGCACTCGCCTGCAGAAGTTAGCATCATTTGGCGGCACACTGCAACTCCAAGACTCACCGATAAAGGTAGCATTCACCATACAACCATGGACAGTTGAGCCAGGTCAGCTCGCCCATGTTAAGGAGGAGCTGATTGTATGATGCAATATCTGCCGAGCCATCATTTTCGAGGGCACTGAGCTTTGGTTAGCGATATACCGACCAGAGAAGTTGATAAGGAGCACTAACCACAACTGAGCATCGCCAATAATTTCCTCTCTCAGTCTTTCGAGACTTCTCTTTATCGAATTAATTTCGTCAAGTGCACGGGATGTAGCAGGCTCAGCGCTGGTGACACAGACATCATCGATCATTCCCTGCACAAGCTTCGGCCAGCGAAACTTGGCTGTCTCTTGTGCCATGCTACCATCGTCGGACGTCCACACAGATCGGATAGCCATTTCTTTATGCATACTTTTCGCTGACTGTCTTTTACTCCCAAGTAACACGGAGAAATTGAAGGTCGTGATATGGTGCGAATAAATAGTTATCTGTGTCCTTGCTCCTGTACTTGCATTTGCCAATTGATTAGATAAACTTTCCGACAATTTGATTTTGGTTAGGCTCGCTTACGGAGACAAGACGGAAACAACCAAGGCTTGCCACTCCAATTCAGCATCGAGACGAATTGCCCAAAATGGCACTTCGACTCGAGAGAGGTCAAACTAGCGTAGACACTAAGAAATTGGACGTAGCCATGTCTCTGTGGAGCAAGTTAGTTACTAACAGAGGAACATCTCTTTGGGAGGTTTACCAATTGCCACTGTTCTTCGCTTATCGTCACGAACTTCCAAAGAGGGGATTCTAAAGACGATTCGTATCGAGGCGCCATCGAAGACCTCATTATATTAAATGCGCAATCATGTCCGTGAACATATCCTGAGACTATCCAACCATCTTAAATACAGTGAACTTGAGATATCACTTGCCAAGGTTTCTACAAACTTCATTACATATCATCTCATCATGACACAACTACAAACCCAGCAAAATGGGAGTCGTTCCGCTAACAACGGTCACCCACATGCATCCAACGGCAATTCCACCACGGAAAATGGTCATGTTCGGTCATCTACCACTGGTGCGCTTGATTTAACCGTCCTGGGGATGAATAGTGGCACTGCCATGGATGGTATTGACTGTGCACTTGTCCGATACTACCAAGAGTCTCCGGATGCACCTCTACATATGGAGCTCATTAAAGTATATTTTATTCTGTGTTAGCTATCTATCTACTCGTCTAGTGCTAACAGTATATTTAGTATGATGAGATGCCCGTACCTCAGTGGATCAAGAAACCTGTTCTCACGATGCTTCGGGAAACGAAGACGACTCCCTCAAAAATGTCGCAACTCAATGTGCAACTTGGACAAATGTTTGGTGATGCCGTCATAGAGTTTTGCGAGAAGCACAAGATATCTATGGACAGCATTGACCTCATCGGATCACATGGACAGACCATTTGGCTTCTCTCTATGCCGGAAGAAGGGGAGACGCGTTCTGCATTTTGCCTTGGGGAGGGTACAGTTATTAGTGCCATCACCGGGGTCACAACTGTGACAGACTTCCGAATGGCAGAGCAAGCCGTGGGGAGACAGGGTGCCCCATTGGTCGCTTTGATTGACGGCCTTCTGCTCCATCACCCGACCAAGTGGCGTGTCTGTCAGAACATCGGCGGAATTGCCAATCTTTGTGTTATCCCCCCTGATTCCGAGGGCGGAGTGGACGCAATGGTAGATTGGTGAGGAATCCTCGGCATACATATCACCCTAATGAATGCGACTAACATCTCTAGGGACTGCGGCCCTGGCAACATGTTCATCGACAACGCTATGAGATACTTCACTGACGGAGAAATGGAATACGACAGAGACGGCGAATGGAGCGCCAGAGGCACTGTTCGCCAGGACATTGTGGATAAGTTCCTCAATACAAACAAGTATTGCAACCATGTTCCTCCCAAGACCACAGGTCGGGAGACATTTGGGGATAATGAAGGCCAAGAACTAATTAATGAGTGTCTTGCTGCTGGATGCGATAAGTATGACACTCTAGCAACCATTACTCGGATAACGGCCCAGAATATTATCAAGCAATACCGCACCTTCTTCCCTCGCTTCGGCATCAGCGTGGATCAGATTGCAGAGATTTATATGTGCGGTGGCGGTGCCCGAAACCCGACCATCATCAAATATCTCCAGGAACAGCTTCCGGATACAGAGATCCGGGCCCTGGATGAGACTGGAGTCCCATCAGATGCCAAGGAGGCAGTTTCTTTTGCTCAGCAAGCCATGGAGGCCATCTTGGGGCGGCCAGCTCTGGTTCCTATCAATAGTGACAGCCTAGTGCCTAACACCATCTCGGGCAAGATTGCTCCCGGCAGGAGATGGCGCCAGATTATGGCATCGAGTATTCTATTCGGGGAGGGTCGCTCAATCTTACCCACAGTTAAGGAAATGGTTGTGGAACGCCCTTATACTGCATGGAAAGCTATGCAAGCTTTTGACTGAGTGTTTATTATAAGGTTAGAAAATACACTTTAGGTTTAATACAATGCCAAGTTCATATGCAAGCCAGGCGCTGCTGATATCCAGATATGTTATTTGCAGTTGAGATTTGTGGCTGAGAGCTTATTCCGGTAGACAGAACCTGGTTCCTATTCTTCAATGAAGACCTCATGTAACGCAAGATTGATGCAAAAGGTGGATCAATCGCCTTTATCGATGGGTACGCTTCGAATGTGTGGTCCCACCAACGCAGGGTAAGAGAGACAAAATGGCTGAACGAGGCACAGAAGATGGTAAAACACTTTCTTATCAAGGATACAAGCTAATATGGTTATAAGGTCTGGAGAAGCTATATTTTAACATGCAGAAGCAGGTAGTGCCATACACCGGACCTCTGTCAGTCTCTAAACCTTGGCAACGGCAACAATAGGGCCGCCAGCGCCCTCTTGAACCAGAACAACGGCATTCTCCCCTGGTTTCATTGAATCCTTGGAGGCTGGAAGGGGCAGTGTACAATCACCGCCGGCCCACTTCCCAATCTTGAACACATCCGTGACTAGATTGCGATGAAGAAGCTTTATGCCTTTGTTGGGCCCCTTGCCGATCTTGACTTTCTCGTCACCACTTCTGTAGAGGACAAGGATAATGTCATGTTCCTCCGCCATTTCAGCGTCAGAATCGATCCTGACATCCGTGTCATTGGTATCAAGGTAAATGTGCCATGGTCTGTTCATCTGGGCGGCCCTGGCTCGCTGCACAATCTCCTGGACACCCTCGCTACCGCCGGCACCAGAGCCATCAGCTACACCGTTGACGATGACCTGAGGAGTGGAAATGGTCTTGCGCTGCTGCTTCATGGCATAGGCCCTCTGGCGCTGGTCCCAGGCGGACTTGGCAAGGGTATCCTTCCAGCCCATATGGTCAAAGAGCGTTACGTTGTAGGTCAGAAGAAGGAGGTTTGGGTGGTTTGCGCCCTGGTGAATGCCAGGAACGATGGGAGGACAGGCCTGGCAACCTTGGGACTGGAAGAGCTCGACCACGGCGAGGGGCTCAAAGTCGATGAAACATGCGGCCGTGTGCTTGTGATTTGGGTCTTCACCCAGGGGATGGCCCTGGTCATCAAGGGAAATGGAGCAGACCAGAGGAGGTTGCTTCTTGCGACGGAAGAGCTTGCGAAGGATGGCAGCCATATTGTGAGGTGATTGGTGGAAAAGGGGACAAGAGGTAGAGTTGAGGGGGAATTGGTTGTGTATGGTGTAAGTGTGAAGGAAGACTGGGCATGATGAAGACGGAAGAGACAAGTTTATATAGAACGGGATGACTTTACATATCGGTATTGCTAGACGTCTTGGGCCGTTCTACAAGACTCACCATGCTTACACACCTCTATACTCTGGAATGGCTTAGAAATGCTGACTGGAAATGCCAGGGTCGGGACTGGGCTGTGACATCTCAGCCCTATCACAGGCAATTCGCTGGTTGAAGAATCAAATCCTTGATTCAGCTCAATCTCACGGAAGACGCATCTGATATTGCTTGAAGAAGCAGATACGGCGTAAGCAAAAGCCGTCTGAATAAGGGCCAATCATATCCCTCGTCAACTCGCAGGTCGCATACAGGGGTGCAACCATGGTGGAGCTGTCATCACAGCCAGGCCGAGGCAGCTCGCAATCTCTTTCCCAATGAGGAATAGCACACTATTTGAGATGCCGCCGACCAGATCAGCAAGTTGATTCCCCCTTGGGAGCTGCATTGACGTGTTCAGCCTCTAACCCCTAGGTCAGAAGGCACCACAAACTCGGGAATGGCGAAACCAATGAATCTTGATGGATTCTGCCTTGGACGTGAATTCGTGGCCGTCACTGTGTCCAGAGGCGGCAAGTCAGAGGCGTATTGGCTGCATTCTGCCTGACCCGGTCCACCTCGAATATCACAGAATCTCATATTTGGAATTGAAGCTTATCTCGGCTGCTCGTAGTTACCTTCTTTAACTGGATTAGAAACTGGGGCCTGGGTTTTTATTCTATTCTCTGGGTAGTCCCCCGTCGCTTATGGTCATCGTAGGCGCGCCATGAGGCAGGACTTGACTTAATGTTTGCCGCGGCAGCTCGCATACGATAGACATTGGGTACTGAGATTCAGTCGCAGGCAAACCTAGGGGACTTTCGGAGTCATCTACTCATGTTGGAATTTCTTTTATATATTCATGGTGAAGTGAAGAATAGAATGCAATTGAAATGTCAACTACATAATCCGTCTTCACGGTGATATCTCGCTCACTGAACGACTGAAGGTTTCCGCTCCTCTCCGAGAGAGGATATTCAAACGTTGTAATATGGATTCATCACGTACGTCCCGATGCGGTTTCACTGGGCAACAGCTATTAGTTCTCACCCAGTACAGGCACCCCTACCGGCTCGACAGTTTCCTCTGAAGGGCGCAACAAGCACAATGATAGCTATGCGCGGAGCCATGACTCGGTTAGTCCCCTCTAACCTAGGTTTCCCCCGTTTTTAGTTGTTTTCCTAACCCATGTTTCGTCCCAGGGCCAATCACCTGGTAGCAAATCAGAAGATTATCGTCAGGAGAGGGATAGTCAGCCGCGGGGGGGCACTATTATTCAAGGTCTCAGTCCGCCGGATTTCTTTTCTTTCATAAGAACAAGTGACACACAGAAGTAGTTTAGAAAAGTTGTATTTATTTCTGGGGTATTGCATGCTGGAATCTTGGTTTTCTTAATCTCTTTATAGAGGCTATTTATTTTATTAGAATTATTAAAGCCAGTAATAAGCAATAACAATTGTAACTCAAGGTATTTAAGAAATAACTAACTTCCACTTTTTTCTGTATTTTTATTTTTCTTAAAAAAAACACCCCCTTGAAATAAACTACATAATAAAAAAAGAATTGAAAGTCTTACGTGCTCCCGTCCTCTAGGTTCTGTCTGCTGGAATAAGCTCTCAGCCACAAGTCTCAACTGCAAATAACACTTCTAGCTCCATCGTCCATCTCATATGGAACCCACCATCTAGGTATACCCCCTGTTTAAAGACCGTTTGACTCGAGAAAACCGGTGATAACCCCATAGGCGCGAGTAGCATTGTGGTGGAAGTTGAAATTGTGGCTCGCGTGTGGGTGCAAGTAGGGCTCAAATTTGGCATTCTTCCAGATGGTTCGTGCCGGCTCTTCAAAGATGCCTCGACACTCTCCATCGCAGATGATGTAGTCCGTTTCTCCAGTGATGGCCTGTATCCTGTTAGCTTCTGGGCCTTGTGTCAAGAAACAGGGTGTCTACCAGAGCAGCTCCGGTGAAACCACTGGCGTCAAAGTTGCCATCAGTAAGAGTCAGAAACTCTCCGATGGCAAATGGGTACTTGTACTCTTCACAGTAGGACGCTGTGGGAAGATCATAGTACGGGTACTTGAAGTAGCTATAGATGGTTGTGGTTAGCAGCGGCGTACTTTTGAATAGTGGGCAATACTTGCGTGTTGACCTGCGCAATGGCATCAACCCAGGTTAAATATCCAGAGTCTAGTAGTCCAAAACGGCGGGGGTTTTGGAGGGATGCCACTCGGGGTACGAAAGAGCGAACCAAGCCTTTGGCGTTCAAACCCGTTGTGTTGTAGTTGATAGCCGTCAAGATGGCGGCATCTGCAATGGTTGGGTTCTCGGCCACGGCAAAGTGTGTGATAAACGATCCAAAGGAAAAGCCCATTACGGCGAGCTTGTCAGGCTTTCCAAAGGTACCTGTGTATTGGCCGGACTTGACGATCTTAGCGAGCTGAACGAGGATGGCCTTTTGCTTGCGAAGCTGGTTCGTGAATCCAGAGACTCTGCATGAGGTCAGCTACTAGCCCTTGCTTGGAAAAACATGTTACCCACTTTTCAGACTCCCCGTTGCCGAGACGGTCATAGAACCAGACCGAGTACCCTTTGCTGATAGCATGCTGGACAAAGTTGTACTCTTCTGGCTGGTGGGCAGCGTTCCAGTGAGTCCGAGCCTGCCCGATGCCGTGGGTCGCAAGAATGATTGTCTTCTTGGCCGAATGCTTTGGCGTGCAGAAGGATGCGGCCAAGGTGTAAGTTGCAGTCTCATTCTTGGTGCCGACAATGGGGCTCGGGTATCCAGCACTGTCTCGAGTCGTTGCGGCCGTTAGGAAGTCTTGGAGAGCATAGTCGTCTTCCCAGTCCGGGAAGTCAAAGACCAAGTTCTCAGAGGTGATGGTGACTGGGACTTTGTACTCCCAGCAGTCGGCATTTGGTGGGTAGTAGGGTTGGGTGAGCTGCGCGGTGCTGGGGAAAATGGATTTGGCGACAGCAAGGCCATGCATCATGAAGGATGCGAGAAACATGAGAGAGGAATTCATATTGAATAGTGAAGTAGTATGTTGTCAAAGAAGTTTGAGGGCTGAATATTGTCGGTGGTTGATGGTGTGAATGAGATGCCTGGATGCACCAGACCCTGCCCTTTTATACATGAAAAGCTCAATCGCAAAGCATCGCAACCACGGTGACAATGAAGCCTTTGAAGCTCTATAACCCTAGTCATGTGTGAATCTCGCTGATTGTATCCAGAATTGGCTTTCCTCTTTCCACTCTTGCCAACAGTGTCCATCTCGGGATCGGATGTTACTCCGTCAGCCCTGCGCCCGTTGACATTCTCCACTCCCAGAACTGCCAGAGTCGGCCATCCATGACTGGGTAATACGATTCGTCAGCACTGAGCGTCAGCTAGGTCAGCACTAATGCCGGCGCTACCGTAGCTCTTATCAACCGCTAAGCTGGCCCAAGTTATATAAGTGGCTGTCACCCCAAAAGGAATGATTGCGCGAGCAACCGAGGAACTCTCTAGTACCTGCCAACTCAACAACAGCGACGAGTTCCAATTGATGCCAGCATGGTGGGTGTTCCAGGCCGTAGCAAAGGTTGCAATACCTGCAGAAAGCGCCGAGTAAAATGCGGTAAGATCTGCTCCGTTACTCCATATCAAGCTCAATCGCGCCCGATCGGCGATTCTGATTGCTTGGGTGGTCCTAGATGAAACCAGACCCGTCTGTCTTCGCTGCACGAAAGGAGGCTTTGAATGCTTGGGGTTCAACAGGGAGCGACTTTGGCATCACACTTCGACAGCCCCCTTCCCTCGAGACGAAGTGTCCATACAAAATACCTCTCACTCCGCTCACAACACCACGCCCTCAACCATGATCCGAGTAGCCTCCCCGCCTCCTGAGATGAGCCTGATTGCATTTCAGGGGGACTTTTGCTTTGCTTTCATGTTCTCCAACTTTGTCTGGCGAAGCTACGGAAACCCGTGGCTTGACCAGGCGGCTGCCGGGAAGCTTGGAAGCCTCTCTCTGGATGCCACCAAGGCGCTTTCGAAGGCCAACTTTGGGAGATCTAACCATCAGCCAGACATTGAACTCAAGGGTGTTGTGCAGTATGGAAAGTGCTTGAAGACATTGGCTGGTGCACTGGAAAGCGGCGCTGTTCAGGAAAGGCAACATTTGCTGGTGCCCATTCTTGTGCTACTGATGCATGCTGTGGGGGCCGGAAGCCAAGGTTGAATATTACAAGATGCTAACTTTACCCAGGCATCCTACGCCGACCAAACTGGTGCTGTCTTCCATCTCCGAGGGCTTGCGACACTACTGCACCTCTGTGGGCCAGAGGCCTTTCAGGAGCAGCCTTTTCTCAATGCGTTCGAGGCAACAAGGGCGACTTTGGTAAGATTAAATAAGCTCCTCGAGTCAAGATTATGACATTAAATTAGACTTCCAGCTTGTTGCAAGTCTATACGGCAAACAGCGTCTCTTTCTCGAAGAGGAGCGCTGGCGCATGGTCCCATATGAGCGTAACAAAGGATCCAAGACGCCACAAAGTCAGCTGTTGGACATTTTGATGGTTGTGCCGGGGATTCTGCAGGACCACGAAGCAATCCAGTCGATAGATGAGGATGGGTCAGACTCAAAAGCAGAGTTGCTGGAAAGAGTTGATAGGAAGCTTGTTGCCCTCTACCGCTGGCGATGGCAATGGCAAGCCCGTTCAGGTAACCATATTGAAGCCGACGCCCGCAACACACCCCAACTTAATGGCCGAGCAGCCGAGGCTCTTGGTTCTATTGGTACTTCCAGGCAGTTGGGGCGACTGAGGTTGGGCAAGTTTGCACTTGCAACAGAGCTCATGCTCTACAATGCTACACTCATGTGGCTTATCGCGCTTCACTGGAAGATCGACCCAGTCAGCGCAAGCGCGCGCATTGAAACGTGTGCTGAAGCTGCCATGCCCGATGAACCAGCCACTAACTATTTATCGTTTGAACCGCTTCGACGACCCGGCGGTGCTGTCACAGTGCGAGATCCTGCCATGGAGATTTGTCGAGTTTTTGAATGGGTAACTCATCATCATTGCCGAAGCAAGGAACCATCGTTCCTATACCTTTTCCCTATGGGGGTGGCGATGAGTGTCCTAGAGACGGAGCCCGAAACAAAGGCATGGGCGAAAAGTCTACTGGATATAAGCCCCATCACTGCCAACTATGCGCATGGGCAGAATGCTGCTGGGTTTGGCTTCTATATTACTCCTGAGGCACTTCATCCAGAGACCGTCGTGGCGAAGGAGCAGCTATTTTCAGCCCAGGATATATAGCGCCATTGTGAAACTCAATCCTCGCTATGTCTGTTGAATTGTCCCAGCAGTATTTTCGAGAGGCACGATCCTGAAGTTGCAGATAGGCTCAGAATTTTCTCCCTTAACGCTGACATCTAAAATCCGGATATGATTCCCGATGAGAGGGGGACATGTAATACTCATAGTGATTTAGATATTAAAGGCGGAGCCATAGGGATTTAGCCAGAAATTTAAAGAGCGAGGAGGAATGATTTGTGGGGCGAAAGCGAGGATAATCTTAGCCTGTTTTAGAACTGTGAGACTGGAGTGCCTCTTAGTGTAGTTGTTCTGTGGAGTATTGCGTGAGTAGCCCGGACCAAGGCCAGAATCGGAGACGGAAGCGCTCGTTCCGCGGCTCATGAATGCCTACGTCCCATGTCGAAATTCGGAAACTAGCACGGAGATTGCTAGCACCGGTCAAATGCGATCATATCCATAACTAAAGTCAAACATGTCATATATTACAAGCAGCTCACAAACAAAGTCATTAAAAGGTATCATCATTCCCAACGTCCAAATTCATTGTTACGATTCGGACACCAGAGATCATTTACACATCTTTAGCACTGGCCGTTATCTCTAAACGAATCTAACCAGCAGTTTTTACTGTCCTGATCATGATGCCACCAATAGCACAGAGAACGTTGCTTGAGAAAGGATGGTCATTTAAGAAAGCAACAGATAGCCATGATGCTTGGAAACCTGTGGCCAGAGTGCCGACGGTTGCCCACATTGACTTGATTGAAAACGGAATGTTAGTACATCGGGTTCTTCATTTTCCCAGCTGCTAACTGATGATCTATCTAGTATCCCTAACCCATTTCTCGATATGAATGAGCTCGAAGTTGAGTGGGTTGGAGAGACGGCTTGGACTTACCGCACTACTTTTGACTCGCCGTCTGCCAACAGTAGATCAGTGTATCTTATCTTCGAAGGTCTTGATACCTTTGCTCAAGTCAAGCTCAACGATGTCGTCATACTCGAGAGCGACAATATGTTCCTCAGCCACCGTGTGGATATCACCAACAAACTTTCCAACGAGGGAACCAATGTGTTGAGCATCGACTTTGACAGCGCACTGCTCAAGGCCAGGGAGATCACAAAGCAATATCCCGATCACCGATGGGAGCTCTTCAATGGAGAGGCTGGACGCTTGGTTGTGAGAAAAGCTCAATATCACTGGGTATGCACAATCATTGGAAGTGAAGAGACCTTTTGCTGAACAAATACGCAGGGATGGGATTGGGGTCCAGTGCTCAACACAGCCGGTCCATGGAAACCAGTCTGGCTTGAGGTGTCATCTGCCCACATAAATCACTTCCTCCTCAACTACAGTGTTTCTCCAGACCTCGAAAAGGTTCGGGGCACGGTTGAAGTCGATGTTGAAGGGCCGTATGACACGGCCAATGTCTCTATCCATTTTCAAGACGATGTTGTTTACGATAAAGCAGCAGCAAAGTCTTCCAGCGGCCGCCTGGTTATCCCTTTTGCTATAGGTGCCAGTTATATGCCCTTTTCCAGGGTCCAAATGCTAATAGCCACTTATTAGATCAACCAAACCTATGGTATCCCGCTGGATACGGTCATCAGTCTCAGTACAGCGTGAGCGTTAGTATCGTCAAAGACCGTCAGAAGCTTGATGCAAAGACCCAGAAGACTGGCTTCCGGAGAAGCGAACTTGTTCAGAAAGAAGATTCCCATGGAAAATCATTCTTCTTCAGAATCAACAATATCGACATCTTCTGTGGTGGCTCGTGCTGGATTCCGGCTGACAACTTTCTACCTCGAATCACCCCTGTCAAGTACCAGGACTGGTTAAAGCTCATGATAGAAGGCAATCAGATCATGACGAGGTAAGGATTCATCAATGAGTCTTGTCTCTTGGTACAGAATCACTGACACAATTGCATTCAGAGTTTGGGGCGGTGGCATCTACGAAGACGATGCTTTCTATGACTGCTGCGATGAGATGGGCATTCTTGTTTGGCAGGATTTCATGTTTGGTTGCGGAAACTATCCTGTGGGGCCAGAGCTCATCAGATCGATTCGCGAGGAGGCAGTGCAGAACGTCAGGAGACTGCATCATCACCCTTCTGTCGTCATATACGCCGGCAACAATGAGGATTACCAGGTTCAAGAGCAAGCAGGCCTCGACTACAATCCGGATGACAAGGATCCTTCTTCTTGGCTCAAGTCTTCTTTTCCTGCTCGGTATTACTACGAGCATCTCTTGCCAGAGGTAGTCAGTGAGATCTCTCCAGGGATGACATACTGGCCTGGATCGCCGTTCTCCGGAGGCAAAGACACTACAGGCAAGACTACAGGAGATCTCCACCAATGGAACGGTAAGTGACTAGTTCAATCTTATTTTCACTGATTTACTGACATCTCTACAGTTTGGCATGGTACACAGGAGAAATACCAGGTCTTTGACAGGCTGGGTGGCAGGTTCAACAGCGAGTTTGGTATGGAAGCGTTCCCAGCCTTGTCTACGATCGAGCACTGCATTACCCAAGAGTGCGACCGTTTCCCTCAGTCTCAGATGATGGATTTTCATAACAAAGCAGATGGGCACGAACGACGAATCGCTACTTATGTGGTGGAGAACTTTCGTCCTCTTCCAGATCTAGAGGTATGTTTCCACGCTCTTCAGAAGCAGGGCTCTCTAACTGACCCCTCATCAGTCTCACATATACTTGACGCAGCTTTGCCAGAGCGAAGCCATGACCTTTGCGTACCGCAGCTGGCGTCGCCAATGGGGCGATGATCGCCGATGCGGCGGCGTTCTGGTCTGGCAGATGAATGACTGCTGGCCTGCCATCTCATGGTCCATCGTCGACTACTTCCTCACCAAGAAGCCAGCTTACTATTCTATTCGTCGAGCCCTCAAACCCATCGCTGCCGGGGTCCAACGACAACACCATGACTGGAGTGTCGTTCATGCCAGGCCAGCAAAGACTTCTTCATTTGAGGTTTGGGTTGCAAGTAGTAAGCAGCAGGAGGTAACTGTCACTGTTGAAATTCGCTTCATTTCAATCAAGACTGGCAGGGATATTAGGGATAAAATCGTGAAGGCCAACGCGGTTCTGGTTCCAAATGGTACGACTGATATCCTCACTGGACAGATTGAAAACGCAAAGGATGAGCCGCACGTCATATCCGTCAGTGTTATGCAGGGTGACACTTGTATCTCCCGAGACGTCGATTGGCCTCAACCTCTCAAGTATCTCGACTTCTCCGATAGAGGTGTTGAGGTTCAGGTCGGGCCAGATGGTTATCGGCTCACGGCCAACAAGCCCACCAAAGGCTTGGTCTTTAAAGAGGTATCTGGTGTTTCTCTGGAGGACAACTGCGTAGATCTCATCCCCGGCGATGTTATCACTGTAAAGGCGAGGGGAAGCAGAACGTTATTGGAAAACCCAACTTATAGATACCTCAACTAAGACGATCCGTCTACATTTACAATCTCGCCTTGCTTAACTCGGTTTCATATACCCACTTGCGGCCAATTGGACGTCCTCCACGCAAACGCACCAATGCGACACCGTCTTCGACAGGAGCGAATAGCGGCAATCCTGTTTGTGCAATGCCGTAGTCACGAATCACCGCTTGACCTCGGGGCGACACAAGGTACAAGAAGAAACCGCGTACGTGGAGTGCCGCGGAGGAATCCGCCTCTACCATATCTGGTGAAAATGAAGCATAGCAACTGTTCATCAAGATATCCCTTGGCTGAGTTGGCTCGAAGAAGATGGTGGAATTGGAAATTGTGCCAAGTCCAGTTTGTCGCAAAACTGTTGACCGATCAGTCAGGAAGTAGGCACCAGCGGCATCTGCCCCTTTGAGAGCTTCTGGTGGCGATAGCAAGCTTGTCTTGTACCAGGACGATGTTGACTCTTCGTTTTTCCATGGTTCTCGGCCGATCAAAGACCAAATTTCTCGTTCTTTCCACATAGTTGCGGAATGGTCGGCACGGCTGTGGAACAGGCTGCCCGAGGCAGCGATCTTCTCAAAGGCTGCAGTTAATGAGTCTGCGGATGCCAGCCCCGCAGGGTCTGAAAGAGGCCCTGCTAGGCAAAAGTGGTCGTGGAATACGCATCCAGCTGTGTATGACCATCCCTCAGCCTGAGCTAAAGCTTCCTGGTCGCGTTCATAAGTCAAGGCAATGTCAATTAATCCTTCCAGCAACGCTAGCTGCGTGTTGCGGGAGTGGTTACACATCCACTCAATCAAACCATCGTCGCGTCGAGACTCCAAGTAGTCTTGGGCAAGTTCTTTGATCAAGCCAGTGGCACCTGCACCTCCGTTTCTAGACGGGTGGCAATCATTAGTGGCTTGTCAGACGAAGGCTCAGATAGATAGATAGGCAAAAAAGGGGGCAGAAAACGAAAGAGCTGTCTAACTAAATTCTGACATACCCGATTCGAAGCAAGACATCTCCAGTTGTGCCATATGTTTCAAGAGCATTTGCGTCGATCTCTCCGTGTGAGATAATGGCAGTCGAGCGTGATGACATGGTGGCAGATGAGAAACTTTTCAATCCTGTATCAATTGTCGAAAAGGCCGGTAATGAACTCACAGTGAGACAAAAGAGGCTTTGCTCCATTATTTGGAAGAATGAGCCATAAGTCATTCCCGCCAACAGAGACGGCTAGTGATCATCCTGTATTCCCGAGGAGCCTATTGGCTAATCCTAGACATTAGACCCGCAACCCTAAGCCGAAATCATGCTTCCCCGCAGAGGACATCTTCAGCTGAGTTCTGGACTTGGGGCAGGCAATTGACAGCGATTGAACAAATTCCAGAATCGTACCTCATCTGTGAGTAAGCCAAGTGGTGACAAACATAAATAGCGACTCTTGATGGATTTAACTTTGGACTTTGCTCCTTCTACCCCTTCAATTTCCAGATACCTGCAGAGACTGGATCCCAACTTTACGTATTCCACCCTGCCAACCCTCTACACAGCCGAGATCCATCTTTTTGACTTGCATGCAAAAGGAGTATCTATTAGCTATGCCTCCGGTTTTGGGTTCGAATCTTTAACCAATATGTACAGATGCTTATTTAAGACTTTTCTAAGCTTCTCGATATGTCTAAGTCTTTTTATTACTGAGATTTATCGAGGTCCCTCAATTTTCTTACCCTACAGGCTAAGCGCCCAATGCCAGTCTATATTTAGCACTTCTCCACCATAAGCCCTGTGCATCATGATAAACCCATGTAATTGGACAAAGTTGCCCCTTTTTAGTGCGCCGGTCAGATTCCCCAGCCATCGCTTTATGGGTATCCGTAAGCACGCTGGGCATCAAGAAAAAAACAACCTGAGACATCACAAGGACCCTGAGCGGACTATCTCAACCAGACAAAAGACACGTACTGCAGCTTTCGAAATGTCCTCAACGGCTGTACCAGACTCGAGCTCGAGCTCCGGCGGAAGCAGCGACGACAACACCGAGCTCATTATTGCAGTGGTCGCGCTGGTCATCTCCGTCTTGGCCTTTGTTATTGCCATTCTCCAGGCGCTACAGCAGTATCTCGCCACAGCGACCGGTTTCTCATCATGCAGTGAAGCTGTCATAGGGAAATGGGCACAATTTGCTCGGCGCCGGATGATTTGGTCCGAGTTCCGTTTCGAGGTCCAGTTTGAGGCTCCAGTCATCTTCGTCGCCAAGCCCAGCAACACCAGGGGACCACTTGGAGATGATGCCCTCGCCAAGGACGAAAGCAAAAAGATCATTCGCCTTGATGGCGGAAATGACAATTTCAAGTACACAGATACTGTCAAGGAATTCGACAACGAATACAAGCAGAGCACGCAGCGAATCATTCACACGGCTGATAATGAGAAAGCTACCTGGTATGGCTTGCTCATGGCTATCGTGAGAATGGAGAAGGAATCTCGCGAGTGGCAGGGCAAAAAGTCAGCTGAGTGGGTCAAGGCGGCTGGTCCACGCCCACCAATTGACACAGAAGAGCCTCAAGCTCATCACTCGCTAGTTGTCTGCATGCAGAGAAAGAGGCGTACGTGGGATAGCATGCCCAAGGACTTTGCCAAACCCTATGCCACAACCACAATATCGCATATCGTTGAGATTGCAGGAATGCTTGGCATCCATTGGAGGAAGTTTGATCTCAACACCGACCAGTATCGCGGGCAAGGCAATGGGTTTGTTCTCTATGGCTCATACATGGAGGGTCTTGGTATCACGTTCAACTTTCAGAAGCAAGGACCAACCTGGTTTGAGAAGAACCGCGTGATCCCCAACTATAACGTCAAGCAGCTATGCTTCGGCATGGCCCCAACCATCTTCAACCAGGAGAAGAAGGTCTATGCCGACGAGGCCAAGGGAGCTGAGAGTCTTCAGTTGGGAAGTTTGGCTGAGATTGCAAAGACGCTCGTGGTGCTTGGATGTGATATCAACACAGTCAACTACTTCCGAAAGCCTGACCAAGCACGCCACACTCACCTGTTTGCGGGTAAGTTGCACCCCATTGGGCTGATCGAAGAGAAAATTGACCTTGAGCAGTTCCATTCGAAATTCTCGGCATGGTCGGAGAAATGCTTTACATCAAGGGCACAGTCTTCCGTATGCTTCCAAACCCGACGGTTTTCTACTGGGATCCAAGCTCCTTTTCTCTTTCAGCACTGATGACGGAATACATCAACTGCTTGCGGCCTCTACATGAGACACTCTTGAAGGATAGCGAACAAGTAAGCAAAATCCTCAAGTGGGCAGAAGCAGAGGAAAGGTTTCCGCTCCTGCGAGCAGAAGGATCAACGCTAGACATCTTTGGTGAAGACGTCAATGGTGCAAACCTGGTCAATCACCTCAACAGTCTCCGATCTGGAGTCGAGTTGTGTGATGAGTACTTTGGCAGGATGAAGAAACATGGGCTATCCATGATTAAGAGAGTTGTGCGCATGCATATCCAAGAGGTCATGGGTATTCTACACGAAAAGAACGAAGTCGACGATAACACGAAGAACGACGAAAATGATGAAGCTCTTGACGACACACCAATTACCATTCAAGACATTGATTCAGCACCAGGCGAAGACAAAGAGACTCTCCTCATTCAAATGTATTTTGACCGCGTTCGACAGAACGTCGTCCGGAATCTCAGCAAACAGGGCCTGCTAAGCAAGCGCATGAAGGCAAGAAAAGATTCCTTTGTCTCGGAAGATGACATGAGTGCAACTCGCCCCAAGCACGGAGGAAGGTTCGGGGACAAAGAGCTCAACGAAGCTTGGTGCGTACTCATGTTCCGCATGCTATGCTGGCTACAATTGCATGATTTCCACAAAATGGATCTTCACATCAGCAAAAGCGATGCATACGCGAGCCGCATCCCAGTTTACATTGTATGATAGCCGCAAAATAGGATTGTATTTGAACGGACAGATTGTATTACCGATGGATCATTATGGAATCCCCTAGCGTCTAGATACCTCATGCAATGGCCAGAATAGTTTTGCCTCTTTGTATTGAGAACTGATTATTGAAGTATGTAAGGAACCTTTGTGATCGCTGATACTTACCGGGCTGCAAGCGCCATCAACAGTGTGTACAATGTACTTTGGTCACTGATCCACCGGTAGTTTCGGCAGAGTAGAGGATCATGAAAGGGTCTTGGAGGTCCGCTGAGTCAAGGGCAATGCACTTTGACTATTGGACATCGAGGCAAGCTCAGCAGACGTCCGTGCTGGCTACACCTCTGTCTTTTGGGATGTGGATCATGCCTTGAACACGAGACCTCGATGTCTTTTGCAGACCTGGCCACGGTTCCCTTGGCCATCTTGACCATCGAATCAATAAACTCCCATGAATACCAACCTAGAGCCAATTCGCTGCAGGCATAAATAATACCGAAATCCTTGAGTAGGCCTTACTGTACTTATTATAGGTATAAAAGACAATTAAGTTTAATGTAATGTAGCTATAACAGGTCGGAATAGTATAAATCCTATATTTAACATTTAATTCCGGCGCAGACGACATAACGTACAGAGGGTGTAAACAAGGTTTAGGTCTCTAAATACAGATCCCGCCACAGTATCGTATTTAAACAATTCAGTATCTAAATCTCAGATATTAAACAGGCTATAGAGTCTGCCTATTAACTACCTGGAATAAGGTAGGTATATAAACTATAAAAATAAAAACTTATATTAAGCCTAATACCTATAGTAATTAACACAGTAGCATTAAAACTTATAAGTAAATTTAAATATTTAAGTATATTCATAATTTTAAATAAGTTCAATCTCATAACAGCTTTCCTTGTCCCAAGACTCACCAAACATAACTCCATGAACATAACAATCCCCAAGAATCTTCCACTTCTCCTTAACCTTGCGTAGTACATAAGGGGTTTTACCGCCTTCGAGAAGTGCAATATGGTCCCCTACTTTGCTAGACTCGGGAATTATCGCCAGGTATCCACTCTTTGTCCTCGCCATCCGCTGGTCAACTGCCCACCGTAAATGGAAAAGAGCCATGAGCCATGACATATGGTTGTCCATATCCATCCTGTGATCATATGCCTTTCCAATCGCCCAGTAATATAAACGTGGACTTCTGTTTTGAAGGTCAAGCTTCTTCAGCGTCGCATCTGTCTTTGAATCATCGAGCAAGAATTTCATGAACTCGCGAGTTTGGCGAAGGAAACCTTTCCGATCAATGTTAACAGAGATCTGGTCTTTGCAGATCGTCGTCAGAAAAGCGTCCTCTGGCGTTTCCTCGGACCCTTTTTGGAGGTCTTCACAGCCAAAAGCAAGCTCCTTCCAGCCCTTCAACGTGCTCCAGAGCTCTCCGAGCCCAATGACTATGTCCATGTCATTTCTCATCAGTCTCAGTTTTTCCTTGCAAAATCCTTCAATCGGTTCGCCAGGCCCTGGGTGCGGATATCGCATGTTACCTCCCACAACGCTCAATTTGTCCAGGATAAAGCCATTGAGGACCAATGTTCTATCCTGGTTCCGAAGTTGCGGTGAACTCTTAGTTGCCGCTGATGCTTGGAACTGAGGATACGAAATGTCTGGGCCCGCCGCCAGCGAAAGAAATTCAACCATTATTTCACATGCCATCGGCCTAAATGTCGGAAACGTTTTATTGTCCTTTTCCGGAATCTTAGAAAAGTCACCGCTCCAGTCAGGAACCCACGAAGGAAGACCAGGCATCGCGTCGCCAAGGCAAGTTGGTCTTCGCAAGGCTCGGAAAAGGTCCAAGGTACCACTCCCGCGTAGAATGGCAAAAGCCGCACGTATATAACAAATTGTCGTCGGGATTGCATAATCTGGTTCGATACCATATGTTGACTTAGCCAAAGGCAAAAGTCCGTATATCTTGTCCCTTTTGTCTGTGGCCGCCAACCATCTGTAACTGATGAGTAGGTCACCGAGCTCTCTAGGCCCTCCCAGAGCTTCTTCCCTCGGTCGGCCGGTAAGCAGACGTGAACAGGCAATAGCAGTGGCTGCTTCTAGGCGAAAGTCCGAGTCTTCGTTCACAAGGCTATGATTCTCCTGTCGGAAGTATGCCATGAATGCCGTTCTCAATGCGGCGTTGAACGCACTCCACGGAGCTGACATATTGCCGCACATGAAAACAGCTTCCCGGGACAGGTTCAGCTCCTGAATAGTCCACACTCTTGTCCACCATACTCGTCGCATTACGGAAGTGATGCCTTTCATGACCTCGGGAGAAAGAACAGGTGGCTGCGCAACTTCATGTTCTTGAGGGCTTCCAACTTCCTTCAATCCGTCGGTTGCAAAATCCCAGGCGTTTGACCCAGGAAAGTTCATATCCATAAAAAGCTTCACCTGGTGACTTGCCTTCACCCTTTCGAATTTTGGATACTTCTCCACGAGTCCAAAGACATGGTTGACGCAATCGTAGTCTGAATTTGACCCTAACCAAACAACCACTTTGGTGGCTTCGCTGTAAATCTTTCCCATTAGGAGAACCTGAGACTTGCGTTCCTCGAGATCTGCTTGGTTGATGCAAATGGCATCAATCCAGAGTAACCGGTCGGCATTATCATTTCGTAGATGCGCCATGGCAAGGAAGAGATTCTTAGTGGTTTTAAAACACTCATCATCGCAGCTAATTTCACGACACTTATCGTTACCACCCCAACAATAGGATAAAGCCTCATACGGCGGCAGGTTCTCGCCCAGGCGGAAAACTTCTAGGCGGCATTTGATGGGATCGTTTATATCCTTGGCCTGGAAAAGCCTGAGTAGCCTGATGCACGGCTGTTTGGGATCGCCTCCAATTTCAGTGTAGAAAGACATAGTGGTTCTGCGAATGTCAGACTTAAGACAATGGGTATTAAACTTATAGCACTCGACCCAGGCTTTACTTACAATTGCAGGCGGATGTTACGCCGTGTATCTGTGATTGAACGAGTCTGTCACCCGTTGTGACAGACTTTAATATGGAATGCTGTCTTGCTGCTACCCTCCTTTGATCTACAAAAAGGCATTAAAAAAATACACAAAAGAAAACTTAAAGAATCAGACCGGGGGCTACAAGACTATACATATACTTGGCTTGAGGCTGCATTTTTCCGGCGGTGCTACAAGGATATCGATATGGACGACATCGGCAGCAAGCTAAGATGTGTGGCGTTGGTAACACGTTGTCCTGTAAGTCCACGTAGTTCTCTCCTCGATCCCGCCCGCCGTCTAATAGGAAGTCCTGCCGTCCCAGCCTGGTTTAAGCAGCATGGCTCAGGGACATCAATGGGTGTGTTTATAGATAAGCTCCTCCCATCGTAATGTGGCCAGTGGCGCAATCACCGCCGCTCATACCCGATTCTTCTGCATTGATCCGGTCTATATAAAAGAAAGCCCCCCGTCATTGGCGTCAAGCCTGAACTATTAACTCAGCCGCTTAAAAGCCTAATTAGCAGGACATGCTAATAATATTATTAGCTATAAATTATTAAAACTTTTATTTATAAATAATATATATTATAAAAATAGTTAAAAGCCTTATAAGGCCTTTAAAGCCTTATTAAAAATTTCTAAATACTTATAAAGTAATTATGAAGTATATTAAATTTATTTAAACTTATTAAGTAATTATATCTAAATTAACTACATTACTTTAAGCTATTATTTTTAGTAATATTAGCTTTATATAAGGTTTTATATGTTACGACCTCCGCGGCTACGTCACGTGGCCCCCACAATTTTCACCAATCACAATGTGTTACGATCAAACTTGGAAAGGCGCTTACGTCACGTGCCCCCCACATTTTTCAGCCAAACAGAAACCTGATCACGCCCGTTCGCTACACGATCACGGTGACCGCCCGCGATCACCGAGTGATCATGACACTCACCAATGACTCAGTGTGATCACCAGTGATCAAGACCAGTCGCACAGTGATCACGATCACCAAACTGTGATTATCATCAGTATATAGACTACATTCCTTAGCACTTAGATAGAACTTAGCTCACCAGCTATTAATTTAACTTCTTTACCTTAATAAGCCTAACACGCACTATTGACTATTAAGAGACGTGACACCAACCGCTCAGTCTATATGCCCTACGTATTCTGCAAACATAAACCTAGTACGGACTAGTTTACTTGTTTGGAAACCCCAACCGTCACACAATGGGATCACTTCTTTCAGTAATAATCCTATTTCACTGGATTACTTAGATCATAACGCTCCAAGATTGGATCACTACAGATTACTAATAATCCTTATAGATCTAAACCTTAGATTACTCCTATTCTTTACTGAGCTAAAAGGCTACTGCCAGTATATAGACTATATTTATTAGTACTTAGATAGAACTTAGCTCACTAGCTATTAATAATACTTCTTTACCTTAATAAGCCTAACCTGCACTATTAACTATTAAGAGATATGATAACTCAATATACTCAGTTTAACGCCCTACATATTCTATAAACATAAACCTA